>JAGQAX010000006.1:16366307-16639974 GCA_019142605.1 Cephalopholis sonnerati
TTAAAAAGTCCTGTGATTTTTCCGCATTTTCCGGCTGACTGGAAGTCAGACGTGCCATCAAATCACACTAATGTCATTGCAGTATGGAGAAACATAAGAATGTGCACTTTGTTTAAATGCATACAATATGTGTTGAATTATTAAATGTTATGTTCACAGCAGATGTAGCTTACATGCTTACATGTGTCTGAAACATTTGCAGCTGTTTTTTGTAATATTCAATATGATTAATATAGCAAGTCTTTACATGACTTATTTTTGGGGGGCAGTAGTTAAAAAGAAAAATCCTATTTTTTTCTCCTGGCCTGTAATTGTTGTCATTAGCTGCAATTTCCCGCAAAAAATCACATAAAAATGAAGCAATTTGTATCAGAATTTTTGACAAAATTGGCCGCAGTTTCAAGGGTTTTTTGCCGCGAGATCCTGGAGGGACTGTATTTAGCCACAAGTCCAGAGACCCCTGCCCGTCCACCAGAAACAGGAGTGTTCATTACACTGGTTTTGTTGGTCATTGCTGTTAGCCCTGTTCAGCTCAAGTCTTCTTAGTGTCCTTAAATATAATAATAATAATATAATGATAAAAATAATAATACATTTTATTTAAAGAGTGCTTTTCATGCTACTCAAAGACACTTAACACTGGTTAAAAACAATCACAAAATAGAATACAATAAAATACATTCATTGTTCACACATTAAGGAAGTTGGCATCAGAGGAGCGGAGGCTGAGGGGGGGGGCGTGGTGGTGGAATAGGTCAGTGAGGTAGGAGGGGGCCTGGTTATGGAGGGCATTATAAGAGAGGAGGAATTTAAATTGGTTGTGTTGTGGGACAGGAAGCCAGTTGTGAAGGACAGCGGTGATGTGATTGCAGGATTGGGAATGGTTGAACAGATGTGCATACAGTAGTCAGAGTTTCAGCAGCAGTGGGGGAGAGCGATGGGCGGAGATGAGCGATGTTTTTTAGGTGGAAGAAGGCACTGCTGGTGACGTGATTGACATGTTTATATAGATACAGGTAAATACCAAAAAAGTCATACAAATCTCGTCCCCCTCCCCCCCGACAGCATCTGCTAAAAACTAGGAAGTGAAGGCTGAGCTTTGTCACATTCACAGACTCACCACCAGTAATGTTGCAAAGGAGATTTTCGATCTCAGCGGGACTTCCTGGTTAAGTAAAGGTTAAATAAATAAAAATAAAAAATGTAACTGGCGGGCACTTTTCAGCTCTGCTTTGGCAGCGTTTCAGACACAAAAGTCTGTTCAGTGTCGGGGCTGTTAACTGAACGCTAAACTAAAAACATTTTTAGGGATAATCCTGATAATCAAATGTATACCTTGAAGTATTGATATTAATTGTAACATCTGTGTACAGGCCAGAAATAATTAAACGAGGACTCTTAACTTTTTCAGCACCGTCCCAAAAATACAGTTTAAATCGTCTTGAAGTAAATGCTGGCCGTCACAATTATAAAACAACTGTTTTTCTACAATAAATGTATTTTAATTGATAAAAGTGATGCAGGGAAATGATTACTTTATAAATTATACTCACATTTTATAACATTTTTACTGTAATATCTGTAAACTTTGTCACCATTTTCTTTTTCTGCATTTGTAAACACTGTGGGTGTGTGTATATGTGAGAAGGCCACCTGTCTGGCGTGCTCCAATAAGAGAGACAGAGACACAGAGAATGTGTGGTTCGAGTTTGTCCCCGTTTTTGTCTTTGTCTTTGTCTCTTCTGCGGTGCGTCTTGCCAGTAAGGCCGCCGGTGACACCAGAAAGCGTAAAATCCCACCACTGCTTTGGGACGCCATTGTAACCGCCTGACAGCTGCGACAGGTTGGCTGCTTTCAGATGTCACTGTTGCGGTTCATCTTATCGCTGTGTGCACGTCAGTGCGTGGCAGAGTGCTTGTGCACTCTTGAATCGTGAACGCTCTCACAATCCTACGCTGACAGCTCCGTCAGAGATTCATGTTACACTTTAATCACAGTTGTATTTTTTTTAGGCAAAGTCTACCTTCCATCCCACACTGTCTCAAATTATATAGTTTTCTTCCATCTCTGGGACGACAGGACGCACTGAAGTTAGAGCCCCGAATAGAATATCTGTTTATTAATTGAGTGAGAATGAAGACTTTAAAAAGACTTGTATTCTGAATACGTCCTAACCCTGTGTTTATTTCCCTCCTCTGTCTCTCTCTCTCTGTCTTCTCTGGCCTCGTCAGAACCGTATGGAGGAGAGTAAAGCTCTGTTCAGGACCATCATCACATATCCGTGGTTCCAAAACTCCTCCGTCATCCTCTTCCTCAACAAGAAGGACCTGCTGGAGGAGAAGATCATGTATTCTCACCTGGTCGACTACTTCCCAGAGTTTGATGGTGATTTGATTTTAGTTTTTCCTCTTAAATACACATCTTAACGACAACATACATTTCATATAGTCTGCCTATCCCTGAATGGTTGTGTATCATGTGACCGTGCTGCTAACTGAGCCTCAGCTGTGAATTTAGTTCCAGGATTCATGTAATGAATTATCCATACAGCAGGTGAGAGGCTGAGACATAGATCAAGCTCTGTTAGTGATGCTGTGGCTGCTTCTTCTCCTTAATTCTGATTGTTTTTAAAGGCCATTTACCTGTATGAACACCAACCTGGCAGCTTGCTGTTGTAACAGATTTTTTCCCCTCATAGGCTATAACTTCAAGCAGGAGTGTTTCACTTATATTTTTGATTGTATAGTGACACCTTATGGTTATAACGCTGTACTACACTGCAAACTGATGAGTTAAAAATCACAGGCTGGGAACATCCTCATCAGTTTCTTTCTATTTTATTGTTACAGGATGCTCATATTTTAACTTAAACTTAGAAATTCTGACATTAAATACTGATAAAACAGAAAAAATCAATTAAGTTTTAAAGGAAACGTCTGTATTTTTCAGCCTGGACCCTATGTTCCCATGTTTTTGTGTCAAAGTGAGAAATGGAAATAACAATTTTTGAAATTGGTCCAATATTGAGAGAGACGGCTGCAGTGAAACAGGCTTGAAAAATTGCACACTGTCAATTTACATCCATTAAAAGTGCTTGTTTTTGCCACTGACAGGCTCAGATCATTATTGAAAGTGTCTGACAACATTACGAAACGGACCACACGCAGAAATGAAACGTTTTTCCTTACCTTTCACTGGTCTGTTTGTTACTGTGACCAAGTCTCACTCGAGAAGTCTCGTTCTGAGCTCTCGCAATATGTGACTTGTTGCAGGGAAACAACAGTGAAAATGTTAGAGAGTTGGAGAGAGGAGTGCTGAGAAGTGCTTCTTTTGTTGGAGTACAGAAGGCGTAGCTTACTGTCATCTAAATGATTTTCAATGACGATGATGCATGGTTGGAAGTTAACTTTTTTGTCCACCTGCCACTGAGGCTGCAGGAGTCCAAAATCTAGCAGCCACTCAATAGATTACCATCGTTTTTTTGGCTGGTGAAAGAAGCAAATCTAGTAGCTACTAGTATTGGCTGGTGGCTGGTGCTAATGTCCAAACCTGCATGGCTGAATATTGAGCCATAAGTCTGCTGTCACACCTGCCCTGTTTGGTTTGGTTCAATCAAACTCAAGTTCGTTGCCCCCTAAGTGCGGTTCATTTGGGCAGGTGTGAACACAGCAATCGAACCCGGATGAGCACCAAAACAACCGGACCGAGACCTTCTTGAAGAGGTGGTTCGTTTGTGGTGAGAACGTGTTCCGACCTTGATCTGAACCAACTGCAGTCACATGACACACTAGATCTGAAAGCACCCTTAGTTACAGACATTAGCAAACTGGATCAACAAAAGGTAAAACACTGCCGTCATGTGGTCAGAGATACTGATGATGACAATCTGAGCCTGTAAGCACTGTTAGCGGACGTAAACTGACGATGCAGTTTGCTGTAGGGATTACATGCAGCCTGTCTCTGGACCAGCCTGTCTCTGGACCTATTTCAGAGGTCATTTTCCTCCTTTAGTCACTCAGACACAAAAACATGGTTCTCTTTAAATTATGTTTACGTGTTGCCTAACAGAAGACGGTCTGTTCCTCTTCCAGGTCCCCAGCGGGACGCCCAAGCGGGCCGTGAGTTCATCTTGAAGATGTTTGTGGACTTGAACCCAGACAGTGACAAGATCATCTACTCCCATTTCACGTGCGCCACCGACACGGAGAACATCCGCTTCGTCTTTGCCGCCGTCAAAGACACCATCCTGCAGCTCAACCTCAAAGAATACAACCTGGTGTGAGAAGAGAAGCGGAGACAGAGAGAAAGAGAGGGAGAGAGAGAGACCTGCAGCCCCCCCTACACATACACACACACACAATGCAGAGTCCACTTCTAGAAACACACACATGTGCATGAAACACGCTGCTGCTCAAAGAGTTAAGCATTGCTTCATACTTTACCAGACCAACACTATCCACGTCCTGTCCCCACTCTCCACTCAGCTCTTTGGTTGGCTCTGTTTCGTGGCTCTAATAATCGCTCCCCGTGTACACACACACAAATATAACACTCCCTCCATTCGTCCCCCTCTCTTGGGTTATTATGGTCTGCTCTGAGGCTCCTCTCGGCCCCTCGGTGCGGCTCACTTTTTTTTTTTTCTTTCTTTACACTACATTATCAGCAGTGCTTGTGTGTTGGAGGTGGGTAGAGGGCCTTCTCTGGGTAGACTATGCTTTGATGGACAAAGGGCTCTCTCCCCTTCTTCTTATTTAACCCATGCATGCTACACACTACAGCACGAGGGCGCTCGGCCGGGCTGCAGACCCTGGACTCTGCTCCTCTGCAAAGGGTAACTAATTATGATGATAGGAATATATTATCAGGCAGTGCCGGGGTGCAGTGAGGTACTTGGTTCCCCCTGGGTCTTGAATTGTGTATTTGATTAATTTTTTTTTTTGTTAACCCGGCCCCCAAATCAGAGCGCAGAGGCTCTGTTGAATGTAAATAAAGTTTTCATGCTGCTCACACAGAGTGAGGGCTACACAGAGACGACTTTAAATCTTCTCAGCTATGTTAACTTCTTGCTTTTATTATTACTGCTATTGTTCTACGATTAAAATTGAAGATGACTACTTAAAGGAACAGTCCTTCTACACTGCCCCTCATTTTAAAGTGTCAACGTACGTTATGAAACAGAATTAAGAGACAACACTAGCGGTATTTACATACTGCATATCAGCTCCCCGTTGCCAAATTAAAACCACCTACGTTTGTTTCTGTAAATACAATTACGTTGCCAGTATCCTGCTCATCCCTTAAGTGGTTCAGATACTAACAAAACATGTTTGGAAATTGCCAAAATTAAGTGCTTAATTAATTAAGTGGATCACTCAGATGTTGATGGCGTAACGACTCACTTTGTGTGGCATTTCTTTATGTCGACTATCGTCTAAATCACACATGTATTATTAGTACTGTGATTTCTTTGTTCCCTTCGATGGTGAGAATAATCTTCCTGTGCAGACATGATGAAAGCAGATTAGTACGGTGCAATAGTCAGTCGTAGATGAACCGCTGCCGGTTAGCTTAACAAGTCACAAGTTGGTCTCGATCATCCATACGGCTTCTCTCTGTAATCAGCTCTTGTTTTGCCATATTACTCAGCCGACATTTGATAAACTGTAACGGATAGCGAGAGAGTTAATGGTTCTTTTTTTGTATGTCTAATTTATCAATCAGATCTACGTGTTGTTGATACAGTAAATGAGACTTCCTCCCTAGTTTCAGCTCAAACGTTTTTCCAACCGAGGAGACGGGAGGAGATTTTATACTGCTGTAAAATATCAAAACTATTTTATGGACAAGTGTTCTATCTTTCTAATGATACTTCATATATTTAGTTGTTGCAGTTCTGTTTTGAAACGCTTGACAATGGGAAAAAAAAAAAAAAAACACTGTTTCCATGTCGGGTTTGTGCTTTATGCAAATAGGAAAATGAAAACAGACAAAAAACTTAGTGGTTGAATATTTACTGTTCAAGGATGCTTGCATATTTTTTTTTTTTGTAATTTTTAAGGATATGTGTTGGCTATTGGTACCAATCCCATATCGTGTCTCTTGCCTGATAGTTGTTTAAATATTCCATTAAGCTGAACGTTGATAGATGGCTATTTTTGTCTTCACAATGTAATTCAGGTAAGTTTTCATAACTTTTTCATCACAAGGGCTACTACTAGCAGCTTTGGTAGAAATGAAAGGACTCTATGGACGGCATAGAGCTAAAGGTGCAATTAATTAATGAGTGTGGGGGCGGGGCAAGGCGGGGCGGGGCGGATATGAATCAGGAGTGTGTTGACATCCTGTTGAGGGTGATGGCCGCAGGTTCAGTGAGGGAGGAATGCAGCAGTCCACAGATGCCTACACGACATTCCCGAGGGAAGTCTGGTGGCTGTTTGGCTCTTTGTTCATGATCTTTTTGCCTTTCGGAGGAGGAGAATGGCTAACGTCAAAAGAAGTTCCCATGGTGCAATAGCACGTATTTAGTGTCCTGGCTGTCGCTAATCTAACCATACTCTTACTCTGACGGATTATTTGCTGATCTTCTTGGCTTTGTGATATTTCCCACTGTGTGGTTTTTGCATATTTGGCTTATCTTCTCATTGGTAGTGTCTCCATGTTTGGCATTGGTTGTGTTGGAGTTAGGAAAAGGGGAGTGTTTTGGATGTTTTGACCTTTTCGTGGGTCAAATTAAACATCAAAGATTATATTACAGATCCTACTTTACTTTTACTGTGTATCTTTAATTGCTTGCCAAAAGGTTTCCAATGAAAAACAAAACAGAAAAACAGTATGATCTAGGTTTAAGGGTGTTTACTTACCCTGTGTATTACTTAGCCTTGATATTATCAGACTCTTCCTGTACGTCGTGTTGATGAAGCCATTATCTTGTACATGAAGCCTTTGTGCATCCTGAGACACTTAAAGAAGGGATATGTATATTTATGCTAAGTGCCATAATTTTCTGAAGAGATGTTGCAAAGCTCTGAAGTTATTTCGGCTGATATTTTCCAGCGTGTATTTCTTGTGGATTAATCTTCGGTGCTTCAGCCAACATTTAAAGGCCTTTTCTCGACCACTTTATCCTAACGCTTTTCACACTCGCTTGCTTACAGAAGTTAATTTTGCGGGTGTCACAATTCAGCACATTCTTCAGTTTGAAATTAAGAGCTTATGTATTTTTGAATCAACTAGTTGACAGGCTTTTCCTGAGCTTGGAGAGGAGTGTTGTGTTCTGCTTTGCTGCGGGGAGAACAGTGATGTCTTTGTGTGTTTCAAATCCTCAGCTTGGCTTTCAGGAAGTACATCCATTCCCCTGAACCGCTCCCCACCTGAACGGCAGGTGTGTGGGGGTCTGATACACCAATCAGCCAAAACATTAAAACCACCGGCTGCTGAAGTGAATAACATTGATCATTTTGTTACAGTGCAATGTTCCTCTGAGAAACCTTGGGTCCTTGACACGCACCAAACACCCAAACACTATTACAGACCAGTACACCCTCTCATGGCAAGTGCACTCTTTGAAGTGCTTAGGAATGGCTCGGCAGACGTGGCTAAGGGCACATTCACACCAGGATAGTCCGGGGGACTCGGTTCGATTAGGCGGGGAATGCTGAAAAAACTCACACCTTCATTTGGTTCAGTTCTCTTTCACACTGCACTTTTTAAAGCAGACCAAACCGCCTGGACAACGTCACGCAGTTACAACAGCTGCTCATTTGGAGGCACTATTGCCCAAAATGACCACTGACCAGAAAGAAAAAAAGCATGAGGAAGAAGAAAACCCCACTCATCAATTGGCCAGGACCGAAAACGGAAATCCATCCCCTTCCATTCCCTCTCCAGCATGTTGCTCTGTACATGAGATGAATGCAGCAGTACCGAAAAAGACGGCGGAGAGCGAGAGTCTACGACATGCTGCTGTGGTTAAACAGACACTGAGGGAGGTATTGCAAGGATTTAACTGCACTGCGCTCTACGTCACTTCCTCTCTTTGGTTCGCTGGATAGTCTGTTTGCATTTCCCACTGTAAGTGAACCGAGACCCCCAGTTTTCAAGCAGACCAGGGTTCGCTCATTTGGTCCACACCAGAGTTCGTATGAGCGTTGACACCGCTCAAAACAAACCAAATTATCTCTGGAAGCGGACAAGGGTTCGTCTAAAGCAGACCAAATAGCGTCAGTGTGAATGCGTCCTAAGCTCAAGGCATCAACCTGGCCTCCAAATTCCCCAGATCCCAATCCGATTGAATGTCCATTGGGCATGCAGGTACCATACCTGGCAACCCATAAGACTCAAAGGGTTGAACAACAATGCCTTGGTCAACACAGGACACCCCCAAAGTCATCATAGATTGGACTCGGCTCTGACTTATTAAGGCCTGGAAAAAGGACTTCCGGGGCACCAGTTTGTCCCTCAGATACTTGATCAGATTGGGATCTGGGGAGTTTGAGAGCTAGATTGATACCTAAAGCTCTTTGTCGCGTTCCTTAGACCATTCCTGAGCAGTTTTTGCGGTGTGGCATGGTGCACTGCCTCGTGGGGGGGGCTACTACCAGTGGGGGTACTTGGCCTATAACAATGATTAGGTGGGTGGAGTTTGTAAAGGGGCATCCACGTGAATGCGAGGACCAAAGGTTTCCCTTCAGAACATTGTATTGTAATGAAGTGCTTGATGTTATTCACTTCACCTGTCAGTGGTTTTAATGATTTGGCTGATACACTAAGCAAATTAACTTGAACGGACTGCTGTGAGGGTGATAAACAAATGAAGGTGACCACTACAGGGACCAGTGCGCTTTAAACACTTTGTCTGATCAGTTTTCACTATACGAGCTCCTCATGCCTTGTGTGGTTAGTCCCAACACAGACCAAGTCACATGGTTACACTACCAGTGAGGAGAGCCAGCAGCAGGGCGGGGTCGTTCCTTCAAAGCCCTTTCCATTGACTTGTACTGTATTTGCTTTATTCTGCGTAGAATTCATTGTGGAGAAGGTTTGTACGACAATCCAGTACAAAACACCGTGCCAAACAAAATCAGATCGGCCACAGACAAGATACGAAAATTCCCAATTTGTCGTCACCTGGCCCAGAGCTCTTAACATGACGGTGTCTTTATTTCCAGATGGAGCTTGTGTGTTGAGCCTCAGTATTAATGTATTTATTCAGAGACTTGCCAAGTGAAGGTACTAAAACGGCCATGATAATATTTTGGTGGTTCTAATCGCGAGTGAGTGAATGCTGTGAGTTTACATGTCCGCCATTCTCCACTCTCTTCTCCCGTACTTGATTGGACTGTGTATTCTTTCCCTGGGTCGAAGGCACTGAAACTGCACCACTGCAATGGGCCTGCATTCATGCAACTTAGATGTCCGTTCAAGCGCGCTCGTTGGTACTCTGAGGTGTGTGCGTGTGCGTGTGTGTATGTATGTGTACACTTTTTGACGGCTTATTGCTTATGCTTGAGATCCATTCTGATTAGAGGGATGGACACACAGTGATATTAAAAAGCTATCTTTGCATCTTTTATTTTGTTTCTTTTGTAAGGTTTGACACACCTTAACACGTGTATTTAGGACCACTTAAGACGACAGACTTTTTTAAAACAGTTAAAATAAACTTTGTGTAGTGGTGTACAAATTGAAAGTAATGTATTTTTGTTTTGATTTTTTTTCTCTTCTTTTTTTAAGTATACCAAATGTAAATTATGTACAATGAGTGTGCCAATCCCCTTTCTTTGTAAAGCCAGACTCTTAACAAGTGCCAATGTTGTGAAAAATCAGAGGGCCTGTGAATTTCATGGTCCAGTTTTTAAAACAAATAAACACTTAAGTATGTGATTAATTAACTAAAAAAAAAGGACAATTTTATTCTATATTTAAGATTAATGATGAACTGCTGTTTTTAAGATAAATGTCATTTTAATTGCATGTGTTTGTCAGGTTGGGGAGGGAGTGGGTGGGTGAGATACTGTATTCATGCAACGCCCTCATGAAAAGGGTCCTAATGGTTATTGATTTACAGTATTTTAGCCATATTTCTCTTTTGTATGTTTCATTTCAACCACTGTTGCCTGAACCTCATTCAAACATGAAATGATTTTCATAGCCTTCTCCTTTAAATGTTTTAAATTGGAATAAAATATGTTCCTATACTCTCTTATTGCATCCTTGTAAGTTTCCTTGTGGAGGGTGGGAATCATGTTCTCTTATATAAAGTGATTAAAGGACCATACCGCTTTTTATTTTCAAAAAACCCAGTCTCACTCTGAAGTCATCGAAATCCAGCGCTTGTGCAGTGACATGCAGCGTCAGAAACCAACAAAAAAAGGCGTCCTTTAACGCCAGCATTATACACGGCTGGTTGCTGTTAAAGTTCAACAGTGCCTGGCAACGTCAGGGGGAAATGCAGTGGGACAAAGACGAAAGTTAAGGCAGCGAAAGTCAGAGTGGGGCGGGTGGGAGTGGTGGTGGATGGGTCCAAGAAACCATGACTTTCACCCGAGACAGTGGTGTTTGTGTCCCGTAAGATTCTAAAGCCAAACCCTGTTCTTTATTCCTAAACCTAACGACGTGCTTTTGCTGTTGAAGGAATAAAAACGTCAATTCGTGTTGTTGTACCGACGTAGTGGGTTTGTTTTGAAAGAGACTGTGTGTAAATGTTAAATTTCCTGTGTATTTTGAAAGAAGACACCTTGACGCAGTGTCCCAGACGTCAACAACCAACACACCCACGGTGCCTTGCACATTGTATGTGGACGTGGAAAGTCAATGACCAAAACATCATCATGTGACGAGGTCAGAGCCTATCCCAGCTGACATTGGGTGAGAGGCAGGGTACACCCTGGACAGGTCACCAGACTATCACAGGGCTAACACATAGAGACAGACAACCATTCACACTCACATTCACACCTACGGACAATTTAGAGTCACCAATTAACCTGCATGTCTTTGGACTGTGGGAGGAAGTCAGAGTACCCAACATATAAACTCCACACAGAAGGGCTCCCCTGCCCCTGGGTCTGATCCAGAAACCCCCTTGCTGTGAGGCGACAGTGCTAACCACTGCATCACCATGCCGCCTGCCTAATTCTTAAACAAGTAATAATCATACTGGTTTAAATAAACAATTTGATTGTATTTCCTGATCTTTGCTGAGCAACAGTCTTGTGCCTCTGTTCCAAGTATAGGCCTTTTGAGTTCAGTGATTTCAACAAATAAAAGCCCCAGGCTGTTAACTGAAGTTTTACGGTCGTATGATAAGGAAAATTGCCACATCATTTATTCTGATTGGTCTAAAAGGTCATCAAATTTAGTACAGACAGACATTGGGGATATATCTAACAGTACAACTTTGAAATCTTTACATTGCTTGAAAAGTCACTCTTTTACCAAAGGTCACAGTCAGGATTTTTGAAAAACAGGAAAATATTCAAATTGTGTTTATCAAATGAAATTTTTACACCACATTTGTATACATATCTTTGATACTAAACTTGTTATAAGTTCATTGATATCTAATAATTAATTGTGTGTCTTGTAGCTTCTGAGATACAGCCGATATTTTACCATACTATATTTAGTATTTGTGGCATTTTTTAGCATGTGGGATTATGTAGTTGTTTAATTGTAGAAAATGTCCTAAAATAAGCAATAAAATTTTTTTTTTTAGAAAAAAAATTTCAGTACACACATGCAAGAGACTCCTATGTATATATTCCACAAAAATAAAAGTTTCACAGGACTATAATTGGTGTTACAGCAGGTAAAACATTTACTTAAGGAGCCATTCTCCATTAGTTTCAATAGATTTCAATGTGTTTTGAGAAAGTGTGTCTGTTTGCGTCTATTAAACCTCAGATCTCGCTTTTTAAAAAATAACAACTGTCTCAAATACATACAGGAACGTCTCTCTTGAACATACTCACAGGCTCGCACATTCACAGGAAAGAGAAACCTGCATTAAAACCAACAGGAGCATGAAGAAATTGTATTTAAAATGCATTACATTGTCCATACTAATACTCATACTCAGGCACAAATGGGTTAAGACAACTATCATGCAACAATAGCAGAACTTTGACAAAAATAAATGAATAAATAAAATTAAGAACAGACAGGTGTGATGTTTGCAGTGCCAGATCTCTTCACACTGGTTTTTATATTATTGTGTCATTGAAGTCAACGGCTTCCTGAAAGGTAGTATTTACCATCTGTAAGGACAGGAATACAGCGTGCTCTGAAAACAGTTTAGTTGGCAGCTGTAACACACACCGTCCACAGGTGTAATTTGTATTAAATGGACTAAAACGTGCAGAAACACTGGTTTGGTTTCCTGCAGCAGCTGATGTTGTGACTGTCTGCAGTCTGTGAAGAAGACACGGAGCTCTACCTGCAGGTGAATGAATGAGAGCATCAATTAAGTTGTCTTCACCGACATGAAAACAAGTTACAGGGAGACAGAACGAGGCAGACGTTAAACGGAAAAGAAGTCTGAAGCTACAAGAATCACACAAAAAATGTAATCGTGATTACAAAGCAGAGTTATTATAGATGTGTTCAGGGGCGTAGCAGTTGTTTCAGAGGAGAGGGGGACAGATTGTTCTGGAGTAGGATGATTTTTTTTTTAATGATTTATTGAAATATTTTCTCCCATTCAATTGAGTGCCTCCATAGTGTCTAAGGATCAAAACCAAATAACCAAAAACAAACATGAGTGCCACCTCATGTTTGTTGTGTCTGCAAATTTGATCAAACTAAAGATGTTTTCTGTATATTTTGATTTTATTCTAATTTGTTTTGTAAGTACGTAACATTTTCTATGGTCAAGTCATTATTTTTTCAGTTAAATAACATGTTTTTTTCGCACCTTGGTTTAGTAGCTATTCAGTTTAGTTTTAATTACCTATAATAATTTTATTTCAAAGGTGCATTTGTCAGCTTTATAAAGGAGCTCTGGCCCTCTGCATTTTAATGAGTTTTCAAAACAACGTGAATCAACCAGCAGAGCTCCAAACACACAGGGTCATCATATAGAAAGAGCCAATATTTAATGTCATTGTAACCATAACCATAAATTGAACTAAATAACATGTTTTAAGCCTGATTCTGATATTTTTTAATGCTAAAGCTTTTAAGAAAGTGACTGAGATAAATCAAAATAAAAGGGATTTAGTGTCTCACTATGTTATATAGGGTAATAACATGTTGAGCAAATATCATTAAACAATTGAAAAATGTTCTGATTTTATTTATTTATCTGTTAATATTTTACAGAGAAGCTGTGCAAACATCATAAGTGGGTGGGGTTCTCAGTGATTATAGCACCCTGGCTGAGGCCAAATAAGGACATGAGTCACAAGGGTGTAGGCTTTGTTTCAACATCAGGGGGCACATATGACAGCATCAATAACTTCCTGCACTCTGGTGAATGGCCACGCTCCATTTCTGCCTTCTCTGCACCCAGTTATGATGAAAATGTCTTCAATGTCGTCAAAATAAAGTCCACTACTACTATCATTTTTTGTGGGCGGCAAATGCATGTTTTAAATATAAAGGAAGACTTGTCCCCTGCATCTGCCTCTGAAACCTACACCTATGTGACTCACATACAGGTGCTGATTATTACTGCTGACATGCAAACCAGAATAATAACAATAATAATAATAATAACTTTATTTGTACGGCACAGTTCATACATCAGGAGCAACTCAATGTGCTTTATGTAACAAAATGAGGAGATACACATAAAAGACAGTATGAGATAGAGTAAATAAGATTCAAATACACAATCACACACACACACACACACACACACACACACACATATATATTTTTTTTTCTTCCATTTTTTTAAAAATTGGAACGATACAATTTAACACAGTTCCAATACAGAGTATGAGACTGATGTGTTGCACAGAGAGTTTATAGCTATTTCTAATTTTCAACTTAGTTGGGCTTTTACATGTGTTTACATGATGTAAAATGTTGTTTAAAAAATACAGTTTAAAATACCATACAACCACAACACACTATAAACATGGAAGGCATGATAACATACATAAACCACAATCCACACACTACAATACACATACAACAATACAAACATCACAACATATCCCATGATACATCACCACAATAGACAAACCACAGTATACTAATGTACACACACCACAATACACTAAAACACTCACACTAATATCTCTTAAAGGTTTGAGCACGTTCAGCTGTGAGTGGTTACAGCTCTGGTTTGCTTTTAACCAGCGTTTGACCTTTGTTGTGAAGGATTTTAAATCTGTGATCAGTTTGATATAATATACAAGTTAGGTTTGATACCAGTTAATTAAATTAAAAAAAAAAATCCAAGAAATCAATAAAAAAATTAAACAAGAAAAATATTTTTTAAAAAAAGGAAAAGAAAGAAAAGGACAAAAACATTAAAAACAGGAAAATTTGTAAAAAAAAAAAAAAAAAAAAAAAAGAATAAATATAAATAAAAACAGGAAAATTAGTTTAAAAAAAGAAGAGAAAAAACAGGAAATTTGTAAAAAAAAAAAAAAAAGGAAAAGAAAGAAAAATAAAAAAAACAGGAAAATTTGTGAAAAATAAAACAATAAAAATAAAAACAGGAAACTCAGTAAAAAAAGAAAAGAAAGAAAAACTAAATAAAAACAGGAAAATTTATTTTAAAAAAAGAAAAGAAAAAAACTGGAAAATTTCTAAAAAAAAAAAAAAAAGAAAATAATTAAAAACAGGAAAATCAGTAAAAAAAAGAAAAGAAAGAATAAATAAATAAAAACAGGAAAATTAGTTTAAAAAAAGAAAAGAAAAAAAACAGGAAAATTTGTGAAAAATAAAACAATAAAAATAAAAACAGGAAAATCAGTAAAAAAAAAAAAAAGAAAAGAAAGAAAAACTAAATAAAAACAGGAAAATTAGTTTTAAAAAAGAAAAGAAAAAAACAGGAAAATTTGTAAAAAAGAAAAGAAAGAAAAAGAAAAGAAAAAAGGGAAAAAAATTTAAAGTAAATGACCCAGCAGGTGCTTAGAAAATAAATTTAGATATTTTTTAAATATGAAATAACAATAATTATAAACATAGTTATTCCCCTGCTTTTTTCTCCCTAGTTTAAAAAAAGTTGTGGGTCATTTCCTGCCAAGTTGCTCATTGCTTTTGTCCCTTGTTTTCACACTAATGTGCTCAGAGAGGTTTAAATACCTGTGAAACGAGTCTGACAGCAGAAAAAAAGTGATGTCATTCTAGGTTTCAAACATGTTTTGTGACATATATTCAGTGAGCTGCAGTAGACCCTGTGTTAAAGGTGTTATTACATGTGTTATAATGCTCTGACACTCAGCCATGTGCTGACCTGTCCACGTGAGGCGCTCGTGGCCCAGACATCACCGGATGATGATGTAGATCTGCGGAGAGTAGATCCGCGCGGCACCGCGGCGCTCACCGCTCATCTACCCGCTGTGCTTCTGTGTGGGGCGGTGAGCTCGGCAGCGTCGCGCCTACCCTCCACCCTCCACCTCCTCCACCACCTCCACCTCCACCAGCTCCAGGAATGGACTGACTTTCTAGCTTCACCGCTGCTGACAAATCCACTCTGTTCCTCCACCGCTGCTCGGACAAACCTCAGAGTTTGACTCGAGCTCAAAGAGGACGTTTTTAATTTGAAGTTGCCGTTTGAGCGACAACAGATTTTCCTCTCACGCGACTTGTGTGTATCCGTTGGACGGAGCGGAATTCAACTTAAACGAACCCGCAGACATTTTGTTATTTCTGAGAATTAGACCGTTTTTTCCCTCCTCCTCCTCTTCTTACTTTTTTCATCAGTGTAGTCGCAGCTGGCTGAAGCGAGCCAACTGTTAAAGGACCAGCACAAGGCGCAGAGGGGAACCATTACCCTGCTGGTCGCTAGCTTCAGCCCAAACACCGCTCCGTGCTCAGCGGCTTCATTTACATGCGTTGAGCTCGCTTCGCTGCCGCTCGTGCGTTAACGCGGAAGGCTCGCTACAGCGATGGATCATTTTGACTGACAGCTTTTGAAGAATTAGCTAGCTTAGCCACTGATGGTGGTTTCCTGTTCACACACACACAGTAAATACGGGGTCGGGACAGGTACAGCTTGAATGGTCTTGCATCACCCAGACAAGACGCCGACTCTTTTACCTCGCTGAGTGCATCACTTATATTCGGCTTAATTTTTTAGGGGGGTCGCTAGCTACCGTTAGCTAGTCATCCTGCTAACGCTGGACAGCTCCTGTGTAAGGCTGGGCTAGCTTTGGACAAAGGACCAACGCAAGGAAAAATATAAACACAGGGCACCCAGTTGGTCGTGTTTGGGAAGGAAAGCAACAAACAAGGAATTGACATGATGTTTCCACAATCAAGACACTCAGTAAGTGGATTTAAATTTGACATTTGTCCTGATATTTTGCTCCACAGTAAGCACCAAGTGATTTACCCAGGCAGGTTAGTTAGGTAGAGGAATTATGCATGCAACTTGTTTTTTGGCAGCATGTTGTCATTTAATCAGAGGTATGATAAGAAGCAGGATTTTCTTGGATGTTAGTGAGGTTGGTTTGTATCTGCAGTGTTTAGTTTTGGTGAAATCTGCAGAAGATGTGTGGTTTGGGATTGCAGAGACACGATGGGAGAGAAATCTTTTGTGTTTGGGATTTAAACTGTGAAACTTTTTCCAGATCCTCCAAATCAACTCCAATGAATGCTACCATTTTTCACATCCTCTATGATTTCACACCCGTGTGTCAGTGTATTCTCAATGGGCTGCATTCTCCTAAATATTTATTTTTATGGTTTTGGCTGTGGTTTTGTTTCAACATGACTCAGAGAGGGACAAAATAAAAGTGGTGTTGTCACTGTCATTGTGAGGCTGTGGAGCCACTCCAAAATTCACTGTACACTATTATGTGCAGGTGGGTGTTTTTATGACTGTAAAAAAGCACACATCTCCTCTGTTCCCCTAAATCTCAAGTTTCCATGGTAACAGAAACTCAGTCCAGGGCATGTATTCATCAGTGATGAGGGCTCTCAGCCCATTGGTCCAGCATTTATGTTAAGTGACTGGCAGGACCGTGTTGCTCGTCACTGTAGAAATATCCAGTGTCAGCAATGCTTTTTAACCAAGGGCCCAAATTAAAGAATTTGTCTTTCTGGCCGGGGCCCAGACTCAATTTGAAAATGGAAGCATTTGGCTTCTGATATGGTGCCACAGGAAATCTCCCTGAAACCAAAATGTGGTGGCTTACCTGTATCTTCCTCTCTCGCTGTTGGCTGCCATTTCACCTTGCCCCCACAAGGGCGAATCCAACAAAAAGCCAAGTCCGGCGCAGGTAAACACAACAGCAGAGAAGACTGTTTTGTTGCCAGCTGCGGTGCCCTCTGCTTCTCCCTGGCAACATCTTGTCGCCACCACTAGTTCTTTGACTGCTCAAAGCGGAAGAGTTGTTTGCTGAAGCTAGAACCTGAATGTCTTTTGTGACTTGAATGGGTTTGCCCTTTGGCAGTGAGTCTGTGAGGCAGCCTGATTGTGGTGCTGCTGCTGCTGCTGATGTGAGCCAGCTGATGTGTGTTCTCAGACTAGGGAGCAGGATGTGAGGATTTGGGAACCTCTGGCCTGGCTTGTCAGATGAGTGAAATCCTGTATAAGCTGTGCGTCCCACAGAGTTCACCCTAAGTGTTCTGAAACTGATGATCTAAAAAGGATGCTTGTTTTTTCAGAATAATACCAACTACAAACCAAAAAACCTGTTACAATTTTGACTGTGTTCTCTGTAGACACATCCTCAATCAAATATCTGTCAATGTACTAAATAAAATCTTATCATGGCTACTTTTTAGATGAAAAAAGGGAAGCTCGGTTGGGATGGAAACAGTTTCTGGGACTCCATTTTGTGCTTTTCATACTTCCAAACAACTAAAAAGTGACCATTTAATTTTAGCAGTTTCATGGTTCAGAGTAGATTTTTCTTATGAAGTAGCTACATGCCATAGTCAGGGTTAAACGTTCATGTAATTTATTTATTAATTTATTTTCACCTGCCAGGCTGGGTCAGAAATCTTCTTGCCTTGAGTCAATTTTTACTTGTCTGTTTACGAATGGTTTATTAGTCATAAATTAGCCATAGACAGGGTTCAGTGTTTATGTAATTTATTTATTTTCACTTTCATTCATTTTGACTTGCCTCTTTACAAATTGCTTTATTTATTAGAATAAATTACAAAAATAACAACAAAGACTAAAGTTAATTGTCATGTTTAATATATATTTTTTAATTAACGTAAACAGAACAAGGATGCTGTGTGACATAGATGCAAATAATCATTCTTGCACATCTAAAATAGTATGACAACTCCACCTCCGTCTCTCCAGAGATGGATTCGTTAGACGCTCACAGGCACTTTTGACACCACCCAACTTAACTCTTGTTTCTAGGATAATTGAAACTCTCGCTCTGCTCTCAGCTCATAAACTTTGATTTTACCCGCTGTCATTTTCTGGCATGTGCTAATTGATACTACAGATGTGCAACTTCCTTTAGAAATGAGACAGAAACAATATGACTCACTCTGTAGCTACTTCCATCATCAACTGCAGAAAAAACAATGTATTCAATACTTTTAGATATACTAGCCCAATTTAGCATTTTACTTGCCCCAGACAATCGGGCAGTCCTTATCGTTAGACCCTGATGGTATTACAGTGTTTATATTGTTTAGTATTTACCCACTGAATGCAGTGAGTTAATGCCTCCTCAAAGCATGGTGGGATATCAGGCGAACAAATCAGGGCAAAGTTCACCTGGAGGCTTTGTAGGGCTTTGCAGAAAAAAGTCAGGAAGTTATAAGCAGTTTATTTCAAACATGTAAACAGCAAATAAACAAAATAGTCATACAGTGGTGGACTGACATAATTAAACAGGTTACTCAAGGAAGCATGAAAGCTGAAAACAACATATAATAAGTTGATTTATATGTCCAAAAAGGAGTGGAAATACAAACTTATTATTCCCACCCCTTCTTCATATTATAATGATGTAGCTCACAATCACTATAAAGCTGTACAATTATAAATTCTCCTGGCACAAAGTCATGTTTGTGGTGGAAAAGGAAGTTTAGTCATTATCAGGTGTGGATAAATGACCTTATTGTAATTTGTGGAATCATTTTTTTCGATTAAAAGTGAAGCAAATTATTGGAGAAAGAGTTGTCTCTTGCTCATGTATACAGTGTTTTTAACAAGCAAGCTAGTGGGTAGTTAAAATGGCAAAGTCTTACTGCTGCTGTGGATCTGTGCCTGCTTGGGGCAACAAAAAAAGTTTGTCTTGGGTGCGACGGTACAGCAGAGGAGATGTTCACACTGATGGTAGTCAAGGACCAAAATGTTTGCTGCTGTTTTTACTCATTTTTTTTGCACTTTGAGCACCTTTATGTGCACTTATGTCTTAAATAAATACAATAATAATGATAAGACAGTCCCTCCAGGATCTTGCGGCCCAAACACCTTGAATTTAGTCAAAATTTGCGATAAAAAATTGCAGCATTTTTATGTGATTTTTTTTTTTGTGGGAAATTGCGGCAAATGACAAAAATTGCAAGTTAGGAGAAAAAAAATTTGATTTTTTTTTTTTTAGACTACCACCTCCAAAAAATAAGTCATGTAATCACTTGCTATAATAATCATACTGAATATTACAGAAAATAAAAATGCGGGAAAATCGCAGGACTTTTGAAAAATTGCAGGCCCCTGCAAGTATTGCAGACTTTTGTTGAATTTCCGTTAATTATTTTTTGGAGGGACTGAATAAACTATTTTTGCATCAGTCTCAGTCTGTGGACCTTTGTGTGTCTTTCTAGCCCAGTTTCAGTGGCATGCGGACATCTCCTCTGCCGTCCTAGTTGACACAGGCACAATAATGAGCAAGAAGCAGCGGGGGTAAAATTATGTGATTCACCGTGTTTCCCCCTCAGAGAAAACCTTTCAGGGATGCCCATTCACAATCATGTTCAGATAATATTTACCTGCACTTAATTTCAGGGAATTACTGGGACGAGATGTCGCTTTAGAGCCCTGTTTTCACCGCCCTCCTTCCTGTGAGTAAAGTGGTGAAGCAGTCACCTCCTGATGGGGTGAGAACCCAGTCACCTTCTCCAAGGTGAGAGCAGCTGGGCCACCGCACTCCTGTCTGCCTGCCTGTCTGATAGGAGGTTATTTTTCTAATCCAATTGAGTGCCCTTATGCTGCTTGATTGGAGTATTAAGACCCAACACACAGGATTAAAAATGGGGTTTGGGAATTTAGGATGTCTCCTCACTCGTCGTGCAGCTGCTTCAGTTTTACCTGCTGCAACAAGCCATTTCCGTCCCTCCACAAATACACCTGTGCTCTGACCCCCCACCTTCGGCTGTGGCTTTAAACATAAACATACACACTTCTTCCCCCTTCAAATCCTCTTCCTCCTCAGCTGCTGCTGCTGCTGCTGCTGCTGTCACAGGGGCCCGCGGATGGGGAGAATGTGTGACACTCATATAGATATGAGTGTCAGAGATAAGGAGCTGGAGGATGAGAGAGTAACAGCACTGCCTCATAATGACAGATGATGGATCTCTCAAACTGACTCAGTCAGCACCAAATCTGCTTTCCTTCTATTTTCCTTTGTTCTCTCTGCAGTAACATTAGCGTTCGGTGTTCATATGATGTGAACAAAAGCGTTACATTCCCACTATGGATATGCACAATCAAGGACTCTCTCATGTATGATGCGTCTGATTTAAAGCAGCAGAGTAGTTGCAGAGGAAGCTGTGTTGGCGGTGGTGCTGATGTGCGGTCACACTGCATTAAAATAATGTTAAGGCGTTTCCTGAGAGAATCGTAGAAGATGTTGCCTTTTCCTGGACACTTTAGACAATTTATATCGTTAATGTAAAGTGTGTGTGAAAGGGCCGCGTGGCTGTTAGCTGATGCATAGAAACAAGAGACAGATTTTCCTGTGTAACACTGTGTCAGGACATTTTCCATCAATTGGATTGTTGCTGCTGTCTTTCTGCATCTTCCCAAGTTTGACATTTTGTTTTTTGTAAATGGGTACATATTGTGTGTTGAAATATTATAGTCATTGATCGTGGAAGTGTGTACTTCTATAATAGATTTGCCAGGATTTACAGGATTACAATGTAAATGTAGAGCTTTTCAAGTGCAGTCCACTGCTTCTTTCCATTTGCTAAGTACAGCTTGATATCACCTATTTTTTTTCACTATTTATTTCCAATGTTATGAACGATTATGTCGTTTATTTGTTTTTTACTTGCCTGGTTTATTGAATAGTAAAAAGACAATATTCCTACCAAGCTGTTAACATGGCTTATGAAAATGAATATTCCGCTCATTTTCTCGTGTACATGCAGCCGTGCAAACTCCCATTAATGTGCTCTGACATGTCATATATCATGTCAAAATATGGAAAATTCAAAAGGCTCGGCTGCCTGTGCCATTTTGCTTTTCAGCTGGACTTCGAACTGGTGACTCGAAACGACCAAGTCTATGGAAGAATAGCCGACAAGCTGGCGGAGCTAAATATAGGGCACATGCTGAAACAAATTCATGAAAAGTTGAAGAAACTTAAGCAAGGTTATAAAAAGCTTTGGGCGTTCGCAACTGTCTTTGCTAATAACGCCTGTCGTCTTTTCACATGATTTTATATGCGATGTAGTAAAAAACGAGGAACAACAGAACAACTTGAGCGTCCTCCATCCTGGCGTATTGTGTCGCACATAGGATGATGTGGGCTTGTTGGTTGCCGTTTATGGCGTCATTGTGCTTGTTTGGCCTTCAGCTTCTTCTTCTTAGCACCACCTACTGGACTGGGCGTGTAGTGCAGTTTCTTTTACCACTCCCCCATATGTCATCAGCCTGATTTGAATAAATTTTGCGGGACTTTGAGGTGCGGTGGAAACGCAAACCACACAGATTTCCATGAATTATTTCACCCAGGTAAATAAATTCCTGGAAATAAAAGTTCCTTGAATTGTTGGTGGAAAAGGGGCTATTGTCATATTTGTGTGCATGTTAACATAGTTATTGTTATGCTCTGCGGAAAACCAAACAGCAAGCAATGATTTTGTCTTTTTGCAGATACTTGTCCCATTTAAGCACAAAGGAGAGGAACAAGGACTCGTGTGTCTTTTAAGTCAATGGGTGCATTTTAATCCACTGTCACAGGTTACGGGCACAGTTCATTGGTTTAATAGGAAAAAGCCTCATTTGATAGTGGCACAGTGCCTGACCCAGTTGATAGCATTTGCCATATTGTTTGGGTGTTGATTAATCCTAATGCAGCTCCAACAAAGCTGGCTGTGGCGTGAAAGTGGAGCAACAGAAAGGCCCGGTGCCAAAGCTGGAGAGTAGCACAAGTAATATGGAGGCGAAATCCCCTGAGCCCATGCTCCACTGTAGAGATGGCCACAGGTTGTACTCACGCACACACACAGAAACACACACACACAGAGACACAGACACACTCCCTCCTCCTCCTCCTCCTCCTCCTGCTTGTCTCCCTTTATCATGCGTTTCCTCCCAGATCTGATGTAGTGGTGGGAGGGTCAGGGGCAGAGGGTGCACAGGCATTATTAAGCCCACTTGAATTAACAGGACAGCCCCCAGCCTTTCCTCTAAAGCCTCCAGCTGGGGGGAGCTTAATCCCCATGGTCCCCTGTCTCGCCCATTAAACAAACTCCCCCCACCCCTTCTCCGCCGCTCTGCTGCACACACACACACACACACACACACACACACACACACACACACAACTTGTGAGCAACAAGCCTGGCCGTGTGTGTTTGTTGGTGGGGGGTACTAGACATTGAAGCTTGCATACACACACAAGAAAGCATGAGCATCGAACACACGAACATACACTTTAGCTCTCTTCTCTGCTGGTAATTATTGCTCTAGTACATGCATAGAAATAAAGGATTTTTCCCTTTCACCCATCAACAACAAGGACACACACACACACACACACACACACACACACACGGACATTCTTACCAGCCTCAAGGGTCTTATCTGCTTTTTGTATCTGGGGAACAAATTGAATGTGGGGCTTGACACACGCAGGCCAGCAGATGTCTGGGTCGTTAAGGTTAGGCCAGCTGATTAGCATGACAAACAGAGCCCCGCGGAGCCCACAAACACCCCCACCCTGCAGGAGGCCCTGCCTTTGAGTGGCCGAGTTGAGGCCACGGGTCACAGGTGATGTTGATTTTTGTGAAGGGCCACAGTGGATGATTGTCAAAATGCTTTGGGGTTGGTTGAAAGGGAGGGGTGTAGGCTGGTGCAGCCCCTCTCTGATTGAACACACACACACACACACTGACTTGCACTTAAGTAGGCAGAGGAGATACATTTGAATACACATTCAAACCCTCTGACTTATACCCCTTCATACAGACGACCCGTGCACCCTAGCATGCACATCTTCTTATTAGTTTTTGGGCTTTTTATGCCTCTCATGCACCAGCAGAGAGATGACAGGAAACGCAGAGAGATCCCCAGATCCCCAGCTGGACTCTCACTGGGATGTTTTGCTGAACGATCAGCATATTAACCCCTAAAACACAAGGGTCCCCAGGTATATGCCCTTTCGACCTGTTTGCCTCCATACATGAGCCCGTTGTCACAGGTCATTATTTGTGGAGTTTCCATCCAAATTTTGCACAAATCAGAGCCAAATTTTTAGAGAATTTGCAAAAGAAAATGCAGATTAATGGGCATCTCCAGTCACTACCATTGTGCAAATATCAGAAGTTGGGGGCATCAAGAAAAACCAAAAGCCCTGTTTCCACCAAACATTTTCAGCATGGTGCCTTTGGAACCAAAAGTACCCTTCAGACATGGTACCAAGACCCAAGTGTTTCCACCCGAACAGTACTCTTAACAGTGCTCTTGTGGGCATGGTTGTTGTCACTCTCTGTATTTCCTCATTACCGGTGATATAGATGGAAGTTTGCACCTCGTTTATTGTCCACAGAACAAAATAGAACAGGCTGCAGTGAGAGTCTCTCTCCATGTGATATTTAAAAATAGCAGGTTTGTGCATTTAGTCCTTCTCAGGCAAACTCAGGGGTTTAGTGTTGCCTTAGCCTGACGCTCATATATGCAGTTCACATTATCCGGCCGAAATTAATGCACATAAATACTTGAAGATCCACTTATTACTAAGTGTGTATGTCATATAAAAACTAAAGTAATGGTCAAAGTTGTCATATGGAATATTTAAGGTGTGTTGATTGAGTCACGTCATCAGCTCGTACATTGAGTAACATTACAAGTTAAGTCAAGTTATTTTTTCTCCAACTCCAGCTGCTGCGAGAGGCAGCAAAACAGCCTTTCATTTTATAGTAACAGTTTACAAATTCAACTCAAAACCAGACACAACTCAGCCCTGAGCAGAGTGACCGTCCTCTGCTGACCAATCAGCAGACTGCAGTGTTCACAGCTCCACCTTTTAGTACCAGATCTGTGTGCTAGGTACCCCAACAGAGGGGGGACCAAAAATGGGGACGGTACAGAACAGTTCAATTGGTACCATCCACAACTTTTCACAGTGGAAACGGGAAAAAAGCATACTGAACTGAGCCGTACCATACTGCTCGGTGGAAACAGAGCTATAGTCTTCTCATCTGTCTACACAGATCTTTATGACTGCCACAGTTTTTCATTTCCTCTGTGCAGTTGAAGCTTGAGTGGATGTTTACGTCACATGCTTCATGCAGGTCGTAATTTATTTGCTTTGTCTGTTTTCATTGCACTTTGTTGTATTTTGCTTCTATCCATGGGCAAATTACGAGACAGTGGGCGCCTGGGCACAGATATGCAAAAGGCCACACCACTTCTCCTACACAGGAGGAAGACACACAAACATTGTGATGGTTTGGTCTTTATGCATCTTTTTTTGGTTTTGTGTCTCTCTGAGTTAATTTGGTGTCTTTTTTTGGCTGTTTTGTTTCTCTGTGGTAATTTTGTGTCTTATACATCAGTTGTCTGTATCTTTGCAGTCATTTTGTGTGTCCTTGTGGTTGTTTTGTGTCTTTCTGATTGTTTATTGTTGTAATTTTTGTCTATTTGCTGTTTTTTTGCATCTCTTTGTGGTCATTTTGTGTCTCTAAATGATGATGTTGTAATTTGAGTGACATTTTGGAGATGAAAGCCAGAACAGGCCAGAACACTTTGGCCCCCAGTTCTTTAATCAATCCATGCTTTTATTGACATCCCATTGTTTTTATCTCAACCAATTATTAAAACTTTTTGCAATATTTTGACTTTTTGCCAAATTTCTGGCATTTCCACTCATGTTTTTTGTGCCACTGTTATAGTTCTCCACTTAATGTTTAAGTGCTGGATACATTTTTAAAGGGATGTAGACAGATAATGAAAATTCTGGTACTTAAAATGTGAATTTGTTGGCTGTGCTTTGGCCACATGAGCCAGCAGCTTTTTAAAATTCCTGTCAAATGGCTTTCTGCCACTTGCAAAATGTAATTAATTGTTTACAAAGAAAGCAAGATGAAGTGAAGACTCTCAGATGTGGATCATTTTGACTCTGAGATGCTGTACATGACGGTCGTAAGCCAGCAATTTCCAGTGCATTCTCTTTGGAGAGCATTTTTTAAAGGTCTGTATTTGTTGCCCTATATAACACAGCTTTAGGTGTGTTGATCACATTAGTGCAAATGCAGCTAAAGCAAAACAAACACACACACAGACTTTCTGCACCATCCCTCCGGAGCTCACAGCACACACCACAGCAGCCTCTGGCTTGATGGAAATACTGAATCAAGGTGACAGAAAACATGTCACCACTCTATGAATGATGCCGCCCCTGCTGGGCCAATCAGTTACACAACTTTCACCTTGTGTTTATTTATTGTGTTGGTCATAAATAAGCGAAGAAGAATCTGTGTGGACTGTGTGGAGGCCAAGGGAATACAAGACCGCTCACTGTGTGGTTTATTGCTGTCGTCAGTTAAAACATCATCAGCTGAACTTTGTCAGAATTATTGTTACCATGTAGTTAAAGCATAGAAACTAGTTCTTCCTTTTTTACGTTGATGGAAATAAGATTGTATAAGGTTGTATCTGCACCTCTTTGTCTGCTCGGGCCACTTTGCCTCTCACAAAGTACCGCAGCAAATTCACCAGGAAGAACGTGAATTTAAATCAAAACAGATGTCAGCTGAGTCGTACCATGTTTTTGCTTTTGCTCAAGTCCGTTGGAGCTACTGATGTGAATATCTGTGTGTGTGTTTTTGTTGCATTTATGGACGTATACGTGCAGTATGTGAGTGTGTGCAGATATGTGTGTGTGTGTGTGTGTGCGTCCCAGCATGACTGAAGGATGCTGTGCGTGAAGAGGAAAAAGTAGAATGGTGATGAATTCGTGCTTGTGTGTGTGTGTGTGTCTACGTGCATGTTCACACACGCAGCCGAGAGCTCATCGGGTGGTGTGTGTGTGTGTGTGTGTTTTTTTGTGTGTGGGAGGGAAGATGGGGGGTGTGTGGAGTGGAGCGGCTGCATCAGTATTCAGCAGTGGCTCCCTACGAGGAGTGTGTGGGAGGTGGGAAGGAGGGAGGGTAGTGGTGGTGGTGGTGGGTGGGGCAGCCCTTCCTCAGAGCAGAACGGTGCGATGGGCTGGAACAAAGCAGCTCGACGGGGGGCTGCCGGATTGGCCTGCCCCGGCCAGGGCCCCCAGACCTGCCAAAACGCGAGGCACTGCACCAGTTCAGACAAGAGAATTAGCTGCTCTGTTTGTGTGCCCAGGAGCAGCAATGCCCGGACTGGAACAATATGCCACCTCATCTCCACCAAGATCTCATTCAGACACCATGAGGACTCACAGCAAGGCAATGAAAACCTCCCTCGTTCAGGAGAGGGAGGAGGAGATGGCGAAGACAGACGTCCACTATGAGACAGGACTGGTTTGGATAGTGTTGTATTCAGAATACATGTTGGCAGGTATTGTCACCACCCTGCTGTGAGGTCGATGCCCCACTAGTCCTGAGTGCAACCAGTCCCATCCTTATTAACCATGCTTGATATTTGCAACGGGACACCCTGTCAGCTACACCACTCAGGCTAATGAAATTTTCTTGGTGTAAGCGGGAATTCAGACTGAAAATAGAACTGTGTTTAAAACAGCACCAGGGGTCCCACTGGAGAGGGCATGTTGCTGAAGGTACCAGTGAGAACACAGAAAATATCCAGGGAGTTCTGATTTAGTAATAGACGGTTAGTTTGAAAGATTATCAGACACAAAAACACTGCACAGTGGTATACAATACTACAAAACATTTTACAACTGGAAAGTTGCCATTAATCACTTAGTAGAGAGCCAGTGATTGAGAGGGAAATAGTAGAATTGCACCATTCTAGTCAAAAAGTATTCAAAAGTATTCTTAGTTTCTTACCTCTACATTGCTGACCGGTTGCTGCATGAAGTGGACTTGCTTGTTGGGTTGTCGGTTTGAGAAGTTACAGAAAGTATAGGACACGTTTCCTCAAATCCAGTGTAAGAAAAGTGTAGGAGCAGGGGACCCTAGATTGAAGCTCACTAAGGGTGCTTTCAGACCTAGAGTTGTCTTGCTTTGGTCTGAATCAGGGACTTATTTTGTTACAGAACTGAATAATTGCCTAGAGTTGATTCATGTTCTCACGGCAGCATTTACAAGCGGACCAGATCAAATGCCTTGTGTGAGAAAGCTGCTCTTGATTGGTCAGAATTTCCATGTGGGAAAAATCCAGGAAGTAAACAAAACGCTGAAGAAGAGTACACTTGCAAGATAAATGTGACACTTTCTAATGTCACAATGGAGGGACAACTACGCAGGTTGATTTTAGCGCTGCTCATCGTGGACTATATTGCTGTCATTGTTCATTTGAGTCAAAGCATACAGTTTGAAAATGAGGCGCGGCTCCAACTAGAAAACAATGTTTTGATGCATTGGATGTGCTGAATGTGCATATTAAGGCAGTACAGGAGGAGGCGCACATTAATAATCCTCCAGGACTGTAACATGCTCATGTTTAACCCAAACAATGTGTCATGTGACTGCAGTTGGTTCAGATCCAGGTCAGAACACGTTCTCAACACAAACAAACTGCACCAGAGTTCGTTTGTAACCGAACTGAGACCACCTCTTCAAGAAGGTCTCTGTCTAGTTGTTTTGGTGCGCACCCGAGTTCGAATACTGTGTTGACACCTGCCCAAACAAGCTGCACTTAGGGGGCAAACAAACTTGAGTTGGTTTGAACCGAATCAAACAGGGCAGGTGTGAAAGCACCACATCCACACTAATACATTTTCTTTTATAATGCATATTTTGCTATTGCTAATTTTACAACAAGCGTCCTCTCTACTCCAGCTTTCTGAAACCCCTAAAAAAGAGACTTTTGAAAAAGCTGCTGACCCCATTTTAGTTTCAAAACATCAGGGTTGCAGTTTAGTCTAGACATTAGTAAAGGAAGCCTTTTGAAAATGGAGATGCAGATATTTACGTTTGCTTCCCGATTGGGTCTTACCAGTCACATCTTGCCAAGTTAAAACATTACAGCTAAATCTACATACCTTTTGTGATATCATCCTTCGTGTGTGGGTACTGTTACTCCTTTCCCATTGCCATGACCTCCTCTGACGATGGATAATGCTCCTGGTTGGCACCGCTCTAGTAGATTGATGAATTTGCTTTGTGATGGTTTCCAATCTGTTTTCAGCCGCCTTGATTATCTTATACACGTGCTACTTTCCGTAACAATCGACCTCTTTGTCAGTCCAAGCAGAGAAATCTCTGGTTTTACTTTTCACCATTTATTTAGTATTTGCCGTAACTAAGCAGCCAACCACAGAGTAGACAATCTGCTTCCTGTTTACACTGATACACACATGCCTGGTGTATGTGAATGGTCATGTGATATGTGTTTTCAGGTGTTTTAGTATGGATGGAAAGTCATTCTGAAATGTTGCTGAGATGCTTGTGTGTATGGAGATCAATTTGTTGTAAAATTAAAACAGTGTTGATGTACCCTAAAGCTAAAACTAAATGAATGAGGAGCCTGTGTTTTATTGACACTGTACTGTTGTCTGTGTGAATGTGGCCTAAAACTGGTTGAAATTTCATTAGGATATCGCATAAAGATTAGATTGGGACTCGTACTCAAAATTAAATGGCTTGGATTGGAGTCGAGGGAGAAAATAGCTGCACCTTTTAAAACTTTAACCATGTGCACGCACACCAGAACATTAGTGCCGGCGCCTCTGTTGAGCAGATGAAACAGAAGTTCCCTGGTG
Organism: Cephalopholis sonnerati; assembly: GCA_019142605.1. Lineage (NCBI taxonomy): Eukaryota > Metazoa > Chordata > Actinopteri > Perciformes > Serranidae > Cephalopholis > Cephalopholis sonnerati. The sequence goes on from JAGQAX010000006.1 coordinate 16,395,719, forward strand.
TCAGCCACATGCCGGCACTCCAGCTTTCCGCTTTCATTGTCCACTTATTTGTTGCGAACTTTGGGACTAATCTTCCTTCCCTCCCTCCATGTCTTCCCCCCCTTCGCTGGCTGTTGTAAGTAATAACCTTGGTTTTTACAAGCAGGCATCAATCATCTGCACAACCGTACTGGGTGTAATCTTAAAGCCCCCCTTCTGCGAGGCTGGCTTTAATCTCAGCCATGGTCTCCAAACCCACAGCCCTGTCGGCCTCACCACTTTCCCCACTCTTGACAAATTGCCCATTTCCCTTGGCTTTGCAATCTCTGCACTATTTTCCTGTGTGTGTGCGCGTGTTGCGTTATAGCGTGCCTGCCCCCACCCTGTGTCTGCTATGTTCCTGTACATACCTCTGTGTGTGTGTGTGTTTGTGGGTGAAGTCTACTCATTTTTGTGCGTCTGTGTTTGCAGGGCAGTGTGCCTTAAGTGTCATGTTTGTGTGTGTTTGTACTGTGCGCTTGGCTGGCCTTGCGCGGGGGGTCAAGACAGTTCTGCGGAGTGGGGAGGGAGGCCGAGCCATGCCAAGCCTATGTTTGCAAGGGCACTTCACTCGAAGTGATAAAAGTAGAATAATCCCCTTTAAAGCGTCTTAACGAGGTCAAATCTGTTGGGCTGCAAGGGGGAGGAGTGTGTGCATGCGTGTGTGTGTGTGTTTGTGTGTGTGTGTTTGTGTTGTGGGGATAACGCTGCAGAAATGGGGGTAAGCCTTGGCTTGGTTCGTGAGAGATAATAATCAAAATCTAATTCCTGGCCCAAACAGGATTAGGCTCTCCCTGCGCTCTAAAGCCCCTGTCCAGAGCGGCTGAAGACACAATCCTATTCCTCAGCCTCCTCTCATACACACACACACAAACACACACACACACACACACACACACACACACTGAGCAGCTAACATAGCAAGGCACTCTTGGCCCAGACAGTGTTGGCCGAGGTGAGCTTGGACGCGGGCCAGTTAGCCCTGACCCTCTCTCAGATCACTGGGCACATACGCTTTAGTCCAAACACTAATCTGGGATATTTAGATGGAATTGTTTGGTTGGAGCTATTCTTAGATGGAGGATGTGATCTTGTTTGGTGCTTGTGTATTAGCAAACGGCTTAAGCCCTCAGCGTCTGGCTCGGTGAATCATGTCATGATGGATTTTTGCTGAGAGGTTTGCCCACATGTTAAACACATACCCCACGTGTTGTATTCAGCAGAGCCAGACGTAGTTATCCCCTTCAGTAGGGTGAACGCTACATGTAGACACTTTATTTCAGAGGAAATGAGCCCAGAAGAAAGGGAATATCTTTGGATTGGAGAGTTGTGTTGAATTGCTCCAAATTTATAGCAATAATGCATCACATTTAAACATCACTTTCCGTGCCTGCTCTCAGCACCCCTTTTACATCTTTCTAAACCACACACATGCTGCACTTACATCCAGGCTTTAATTTACCCCTATAATTTCTAATGTCGCCGCCAAACTCAAAAAGGCTAGTGATTACTTTGCTTTCAACAGGCACACTTTCCCCTTCTTCTCAGCCTTTGCGTTATCTTTGAATAATAATGTGTTTGTGTCTGAGATGGTCAGAGGAGGTGGACGGCTCAAATGGCATCCATGGGACTGTTGCTATGGAGCAAACAGACAGCCTGGCGTTGAGAAGCAGGCCAACTGCTCGTCAGTGTCGATCTTCTGCATTCATTTAAAAGTGGGAGTGAGATAACATCCAGTCATTAGTGAGTGATTACAATGCCAAGGCTCCATCCCTGCCCCCAACTCACACACACACACACACACATATATACCACACACAAACACACTCCAACTGAGATGTAAACAGTCAGGCAGTGCTCCAGGAAATACAATCCCCACACAGCCGCTACCCTCAGGCAGGATTTATACTGAGGAGGATGTTTTCCAATGTATCCTGCTGTTATTGTCTGTGTGCATTGTAATTGTGTGTGCGCTCGACTTGTGTGTCCAAAATTCTCTACTGGATATATGTACTGTATTCATGCATTGTTGGTGTGTCTAATCACTGTAGTGCGGTCCGCGTGTGTGAAGCCGAGCCCCCCCTCCCGTAATCTCCGTCCCTTCCCGTCGCCTTTGTCGACTGATCTATGGAGCAGAAACAGCCTTAGCCTGATTCTTATTTAAAATAGACATTATGTTTCACAGTAGATTTCACATGGATTGGACCAGATGATGAGGCCAGGAGGGGTGTGTGTGTGTGTCTGTGTGTGTGTGTGTGTAGGGGGGTGACGATGAGTGGGCTTTGGGTTGGTGGGTGGGGGATGGGGGTGGGGCAGCAATTTCCTGAAACGATGAATCCCATTTATTCGCTGAAGACTGTCTCAATTGCCTCACCAGCGCACAAAGCTTTTTAATGCTTTAATTACGTCTCAAAGGAGCAGGGCAGAATCAAATTAGAGATTGTCCTACATTTAGGTACTGTGTGTGTGTGCGTGTGCGTGTGTGTGTGTGTGTGTGTGTGTGTGCACTATGCAAATTTTGCATGTGAAGGAGAGTGTGTGTGGGCTGTTGTATCCTTGTGTATGATTCATGGCAGTGAATATTTGTTCCTCTGGCAGCTAAGCATCATACACAGAGGCTTATCACACCCCACACACAGATGCACACACACACACCTATTCAATGTTAAGGCTCTCTGTTTTGCTCTAACACACACATATCTTTCTCTGTCACATTCACACTGTCTAGGCTATTCCTCAGTAACACAAACAAAAGAGCGCACGCACGCACACACACACACACACACACACACAGATTAGCCTAGCCTCTCTCTTGCACAAACACATTTTCACTTGCACAGCGTGTAGGCACCTTTTTTGTCACAGCAGATGGCATGTGTCACAATATTACGGCAGTATTTCATTAACATTATGGGCATCCATCTGTTGTGGGCTCTCAGGCCCCCATAGAGCACCTTGTTTTGGTCACTGACAGAGAGAGGGATAATAAACATTGTTAGCTGTGTATACTGCATGGAGCGAGGAGAGCCCTGCATAGTCTGGTTGTGTAGAGGCTAAAGTATCAGGGCGGCACACTGAGAATCGTCCTTCAAACTCCTGCACTTTGCCGGACGTTTATATCCAGGTTTTAGCCTGCTTCGTGATGACCTTGATTGAGAACGGTAGACTGTACGAAGTAGCATATTTCACATCATCAGCAAAACAAACCTATCATAGGACTGTTCTAATACTTGTGTCTGCAGTTGTGTGTGTTACACATCGAGTAAGATTGTCGTAGTAGTGTTTTCTCTTAAGGCCCAGACACATAGAACTGACGTCAGAGAACTAGCGGCGACAAGAGCCCTGCTGCGTCGCCTCTCGTCAAGGTGTCTCGGCCAAGTTGCACATGAACACACCAGACTGGCAGCCAACAAGCGTTTGTGCTCTGTGCCTGCAGGAAAAGACATACCCCACCATACCATCAGACGGCAGTTGTCTGTAATCCTAATTAAATAGGGAAACCAGAAGACTGTCTTGATGCTAGTTAGCCAGTTAGCATATTAACAATAAAATCCAACGTCGAAAGAACAGAGCAGTATTGTCATGCACCAGGGAACAAGAACACAAACCATCACGACATGTTTTTGCTGAAGTGCTCAATGACTAAAGAATAATAATATTACCTCATATAACAAGTTTGTTTTGACCTTAGCTCTTTTTTTTCATTTCAAATTTCCGTTTCTCTTTTCTTGCGTTAAACTGAACTGCCAATCAGAGTGGGTTAATTCAAAGATGTGCTCTGCTGTGCTGACGTTGATTCAGTATGCTGAATCAGCAGGGAAAAGGCCAACTAGCACCGACGAGGGCAGCAGACGCTCACCAACAGCCCAACTTTGACTGATAGCCAACTGTCGGTCTGGTGGGTCAGGGCCTCAGGTGTAGGGGTTCCTTTTTTTATAACTTCGACTTAAATCATCTCCATTTCCTTCTCCTCCTGTTTAGCAGAGTCATGAGCTAGCGTGTACGTAGGGCTGTTTCAGTAACTGCAATATTGCAATACTATGCCGTTGACAAGCCAGCCGCAGGAGATGGCAAGCAACGGCCACGACCGCTCTATTCATGTTTTTTTTTTCCTTTTTAGATGGGAGTGCCACATATTTATCCTACGCTACAAAGGCCAGCAGCCTGAAGAGGTGCTGAGCAGCTATTCTGCACTGAGCTGAGTTGAAAAATATTCACCTTTTGGTAAAACAATGCGGCTGCTTGTCACTTCACCTTTTACAACTCTGTAACAGTGAAGGAGAGGTGGAACAAATACCACAAAGACCAACTGTCACATCGCCGAACAACAACAAAGGAGGAGAAATAAGTACTAAACCCACACAGACCAGCAGGTCCATGCTCTCTAGCTTCAGAGAGTGTCAGCCTGTAAAAATATAATATAATAGTTTTTTGGGTTTTTTTAAGCAACAACCTTTGTACATGGGGCGCCTGCTCTATCCACTAAGCCACAGACGCCCCGTAAACATGTATATTTCTGTTATAAAGTTGGGCATCTTAACATGGAGATCGACTGGCTTTGAGAGCCAGCCTCAAGCGGCCGTTCAAAGAAGTGCAGTTTTTCAGCACTTCTTGTTGGCTTCATTTTTCAGCCTTAAAGATGCTGCCTGGCAGGTACACTTACTCTGCTGATATTATGTATCATAGCAACCAGACATAAACAAAGCATCTCAGCTGATAAAAAAACATTTTGTTCTTTATTTACCTCATTGGCCCACTGTGTTGTGCATTTAACTATGATCAAGAATTTAATTTGTTTTAAAACTTTCTTCTTTGTCATTTAAAAAGCAGCAATATATAGCCTGACAATAAAGCTTATTTATAAAGCATTAAAATCAAAATATATGAAGTAAGCTGCAAAACAACATAAAATCATGGTAATACCATATATCATGCTGTTGAACCACTCTCAATTCACAGCAACAGCCCTTCGTGTACATAAACCTCACCTCCAGCCAAGCTTTCAAATTATTGCCAGCCATCATCCAAATATGGCCACATCTGAGCTGCAGTCAGTAAACACATCCTCTCGCTGTAGAGTTTTAATCTATGTTGGAAATCTGTGAAACATTTCTAGAAGAAGGTGAAGTGTGACAGTTATCTTGATGCTCCAGGCAACCAGATGTTGACCTCCGCCAGCCAGTTTCTTTAGTCTGGTTGCTCCTGTTGGCGTCTATTACACCTACATTTGAACATGCCCTGTAAACATGTGATTATGTATGTTGGACTGTATACACATGTACTATCACTGCTCTAGGTATACACAATTTAGCAACCATTGTAACACCTTAGGCAAACAAAAGCTGATGGCCCAGTAGCCAGTTGTAAAACCTATTGTTTGGCCTTGCTTAATGTTATATAAATGACTGTTCCCAGCTATAATGACGCCTGTAAAGATCCTAACAAGCTGTAATAAAGAGTTGTTGTTCAGGAGTTCACACTGTCGTGGTATCAGTGATAAGATTCCCAGAAAGCAGCGCCATCACTGCAGTAAGTTTACAAATTCTTCTGACTGATACTTGATGGGTTTAATTCCTTTTAGCTATGCTGGCGGCATGCCTCCAGGGATGGCAGTGTCGGCCGGTCCACCACTTTGGCCCAAATTAAATTTAAAAGTTCTTGTTCTCCTTTCCTTGCTTCCTTTTCCCATGTCTTCCTCCGTCTGTCTTCTCTGTCTCTCCTGTTATTCCCCGTGGAACAAGATGCCCTACCTGGGGCTGTTGACTGAGAGAAACTTTGGTATTTTAAACGTTTGCATACCGCGCTACACAGAGAGGAAATCGGATCTAGGGCAACAACTCTACCCTCGGGCACAGGGGGTAACCTGTAGGCAGACACACAAACACGCACGCACACACACAGTGTTCAGAAAGCAGTGCGGGGAACAGTTATTGCAGTGTGAGTTACATGGCTGCCTGTAGCTAAGTGCCTGGTGTTGACACAGGCTCTGTGTGGCACAGACCCATATAGCCAAGCTGTTGTTTGCCGAGTTTGGTCCTTGCCATACTGGCCGGAGAGATAATGGAAAAGGTTATTCTGCTTTACAGTCTGAGCCTCCGTCTCCGAGCAGCAGCTTGGTTTGTGTGGATTGGGGGTTTCTGTGTGTGGCGGCGGCATGATAATGTCAGCATTTCTCATGACATTTGAAAGTGTAATGGCTGAGGTCACTGCTTTGTGGGGCTGTGTAGGTTGTTTTGAGTGACCTCCTAACTGCCTGTCTTTCTCCTCCAAACCTAAAGCTTCTTTTAACGTAATATAAAACATTTAATTTAATGTCCAACCCCCTATAATACCATGACATGTGTATATATGTTTACCCCAGGAGGCTTAGGAAGAATTCATCCCCAACTCTTAACCATGTTGGAGCTAAGCACTGCTGACTGAGCCACAAAGCAAAAAAAATAATTCAGCCTTTGAAGCAGGCAGGTTCATTCCTACAACCTGAAGCAGTCCTGTTGCTTAGCATATTCTCTGGCCATGGCTCTGTGAATGCGAAGCAGCCTATTTGTAGTTAAAAATGAAGCTGAGCGACATGCCGTGGGGGGCAGGGTACAAAGCGACAGGTCATTCCTAACAGCGGCGGGCTAGCTTCCCGTAAGTGCTGCAATCAGATTTCTGATGGTTTTTTTATGCCTGCTCAATCGTAGTGGGAAAATGTCGATTTTTTTTTTTTCTTTCCCCACCTGACCCATTATGCAGCCTGCTGAGAAATAATGAGATTTTGTCCCTATTTGGGTTTGATGCTTGCTGTGCTCTAACACACAACCAGGCCGTCCACCGCTGCCTGGGGAATGTAGTGTGGACAGAATTACAATAAGGGCTAATAGCAACATCCAGGCTAGGTGAAGGAGCGCTGATGTAGCTCGCTGTGTGAGGCCCATACTAAGTCTTTTTGACATGATATAGGTGTCAAGTTGGTGCACAGTTTTATCCAGTGTGCCTCTTAGTGAACATTCATAGTAGTTATTGATCAGTCTGTTTTCTTGATTAATTAACAATAATCAAATGAATATCAGGAAACTTTAAAAAGTGCTCACCACAGTTTTCCAGAGTTGAGATAATGTCTTCAGATGTGTTGTTTCGTCCAACCAACAGTCCAAAACCCAAAGATATTAATTTTACTACATATAAAACTTGTAAAGCAGCAGATCCTTACTTTGGAGAGGCTGGAAAAGGCAAATATTAAGAATTTTTGCTTGAAAAATGACTCAAGCAATCTCAAAATTATTGTATATTAGCCTGACAGTTTGTCCCCTAGCCAACAGATTAACCGACTGATTATTTATTTTAACTGTTTGTATTGCATTTTCCAAATAATCTACAAAAGGAACACAGCTCATGGGCATAAGACATAAATATCTAAAAACAAGTTAATGGTAAGATCAATAATCCAACTAATTATTTAATTTCTATATCAACCAGGGGTGTGAACCACCGGAAGATCCATGATTCAATATTATCATGATACTAAGGCATGATACAAAATTATTGCGATTTTAAATATGTTGTGATATGCCGAGGATTGTGATAAAATGTGTTGCGATATATTACCTTTTTTTTTAAACTGTAGATTATGTTCCCAAAGGAAAACTTTGTCAACATCTGCCTTATCTAATAAAATAAAGTTTTCAGTCTAACTTAAATAACTTTTATTGCAGCAGCAAAGTACATCTAGTGAACTGAAAAAGCAATTGATTATATTATTCTACTAGGCTACCTAACGTTAAATTTGTATTTGCTCTATTAATAATTTACATACAAAAAAATTAATTGACGATACGATATTGCCACACAAAAATATCGCGATGCTATGCTGTATCAATTTTTTTTCTCACCTCTAGTATCAATCCTCTACATGTTTTTTAAATTTTTGAAGTTTGCTCCATTACACACTACGGCTGCAACTAACGACAAGTAATGATTATTTTCATCAACTGATCTGCTGCTTACTTTCATGGTTAATAAATAAATTATTTCATCTATAAAATTTGAATTTGAAAAATGCTCATCACAATTCCCAGAGCCCAAAGCGTCTTCAAGACTTTTCATTTACTGAAATAAACAACAAAGAAAAGGGGGCAAATCTTCACATTTAAGACGGTGTAACTAGCAAATGTTCAACATTTTTGCAACAAAAAAAATGACCAGAATGATTAATTTCGATTATCAAAATAGTTTGCGTTTTTCTTTTGATCGACTAGTCAATTAATGGACTTGTTGTTTCAGCTCCATCACACACAGTATTTTTCTGTAACCTTACTTTCTTAATTCGTTTGGCTTGAGTGTTTGTTGTCTCCTCATCATCAGGTGTTGTTTTTGTTGTAGCCGTCCTTGTTATGACGCGATTACACATCTGCTTGTCCAGTTACTGTAGGTCCAGTCACGGGGTCCAGATTTCTCCTCAGTCATTAGTTCAAGATCCACACAGTTTAATACATTCTGCGTCATACTTGCGTTTGGTCCATATCGTTGAGCTAGTTTTCTGTCTCTGTTAAGTAGCTGTCCATTATTCACTCACTTCACAGCAGGAAACAGCACTTCAAAATAAAAGCTCTGTGCTGGAAATTCTCTGTACTTAAAAATAAAGTGTGTTTTTTTAAAAACTTGACATATTTATGAGTCACTTGTGGTCCATTCAGAATGGATCTGTGACCCACCAGGAGGGAACCACTGTTTTAATATATCTTTACTTTGTTGTACTTGCATTAATGTGGTAAGGTACCTTAACTTGTCAGGTATTTAATTCATTGGATTAGCCACAGATATTTGTATTTATTTATTTTTAAACTGAAATATGTATCAATTGACTTTCATTATATTTTACAGTATATATGTTATATGTATAGTGATAGAAGATGTTACCCCTACTCCACTAACGCTTTACAATGTTTGCACAAGCACTGCTATGAGTGTGTGTAATGCCACGGTGTTTTTAAGAGAAGGATGACGTCAGTGCGGGAATTTAAGAGACTTTTTATTTGGAGCTATATTTTTTCAACACCTCAACATGGTCTCAACCGAGTTCCCTACAATAATATTTATAAATGTGTGTTACCGTCATTATTTATACTACCAGGATTTACTCTCGCATGACCCAGTAGGTTTATGTATTGTCGCCCAAACTGAACGTTGGAATAACAGTAAGGAATGTCGGGGTAATAACACATGTTGGATTATGACCTTGACTCACCCACGTGTCATCTATCAGCAGGCTGTTATGGCTCACAACATATGCTTTTGTTCGTAATGGCCACGGGTAATAACTCTTAAAGTTGCTTCTGCACTGTAAAGATGCTGCTGGAGCCAGACCAAGGACGGGCAGAGTATGGTCTGTGCCTATAGGAGGTTAAATAGGGGTGTGTCAATATCCATTTATGGCTAATTGTGTCTGTGTGTGGGTTCGGCTCGTGTGCATGTGCAGTGATTGATATATAACAGAGCAGTGTAAGCACAGGGTTTAAACATTTGGCAGAAACAAAGGGTATACATGTCTCTGCTTTTATGCATGCACAGTTTTAGTCTTGATTCTACACAGGGTTTTTATGCACTTGGCCCCGTGTGTGTGGAAACATACTTGGCAACCAGTGTCTTAGTAATGTCGTACCCGTTGGTCTGCGTCAAATTGAAAACTGCTTGATTTCATGTTCATGTTTTTAATTATTCCTCTCACTCTGCTCTCTTTTTCATCTTTCTTACTCTTTTTTTTTAACTTTTTCTTCTCTTGTGTTTTTCTCCTTGGCAGGCTTCATCGCAGCAGCTGAAATTCACAACCTCTGACTCCTGTGACAGGATCAAGGATGAGTTCCAGTTCCTTCAAGCACAATACCACAGGTGCAGACAGAAACACTTTCATGCGCACAGACACGCGAACACACACAATTATAAAGGAGAAGCGGTTACATACCACAGCCTGATGAGTGCAGCTCTTTCTCAGAGGGAGCATATCTCCGGGCTATACACGGATCACTTAGTGTTTTTCTTTATTGAACATATTTTTGTAACAGTAGCCACAATGTTAAACTGCAGAACTGAGCTGCATTATGGCTGCCAGAAATTGGGTTTTAATCTGCGTGTATGGCCTAAATCAACAATTAATTTCAGATAATGTCACATACACTTGGAAACTAGCCTGCCTTATATTTTACAGGTCTTTCCTCGGAAGTTTTCCCTGGAAAGAAATACAGATTTTGACACTAATTATAGGTAAAATGGAGACAGTGTTCACTTGGTACGCTTCCAGTTGATAAAGACTTATTGGAAGCTAAAATACTGTAACTTTTGGTCAGTGCGCAACAAATCAGATGAACATGCAAAACTGCATTTCGTCTACAGCAGGGGTGTCAAACTGAATTTAGTTAGTAGGCCACATACAGCCCAATTTAATCTCAGATGGGCCAGACCAATAAAACATCACATAATAACCTATAAGTAACATCAGCTCCAATATTTTCCCTTTGTTGTGTTAAGAATTACAAGTACATTCTGTACACGTTCAGCCTTTTACAAAACAGATGAACAGCTGAAGATGTCTTAAGAAACATAAGTGCAGTTTCAGCAGTATGTCTCAGTTTCTCCATATTCAATCAGTCTGCTTCTCATTGTCATTACGAGCCCGGTCTCACTCCGAAGTTGTCGAAATCCGGCACTTGGGAAGTGACTAGTGGCATGAGAAACCAATAATATGCAGCCTGTTAGGGGGAAATGCGGCAGGAAAGTTAACTCGGTGAAAGTCTGAATTGGGCGTGCAGCAGGGGTGGTGGATGGGTCCAACAAATTTTCACCTTAGACAGCTGTGTTTGCGTCTTGTAAGATTCTAAAGCCAAACCCTGTTCTTTTTTCCTAAACCTAACCACGTGTTTTTGTTGCCTAAAACCAACCATGTTTTTGTTGTTTAAGGAGAATTTGTCAATTGCGGTGTTGTACCTTCGTTGTGGGTTTGCTTCCTGTAAAAACAGAAGTGTATCTTGAAAGAAGACAATGCATGTAACAGACAGAACTTGACATGGTGTCCCAGAACATCAGCAACCGACACACCCATGTTACCTTGCACGTCGTATGTGGACATGGAAAGTCCTTGACCAAACGTCAACATATGACAAGGTCTGAGTGAGAATGTGTTGCCATCACAGCTGCATTTATTCACACATTTCCTGATACAGATTGTTTTGAACTGATCCTGCTGATTGACAATATTTTGCCCAGTGTTTAATATCTTTAAACATGGTCACAGTAAGTATTCATTGTCATATCAGAGACCTGTATTCTGGTCAGGGTGGAAAAGCATCTGAAGCAGGCAACGTATTGTTTAACTTGCTGCTGAAACCTGGCACCTCTTAGTCTAGTCATCTAGTGGGCTGGACTGGATACTTTGGCAGGCCGGTTTTGGCCCACGGGCCATATGTTTGACACCGCTGGTCTACAGGCAAGCACAACATTCAACATGTATGAGGAATGAATAAATATTGACTTCGGTTTAAACTGAGCAGTTCTTTTAAGGAAATTCCTCTGAGCATCACGAGTTCCCTTTTTTACCCAAAGGAACTGAAAAACTAAAATGAGAACTGAATCTCTATTTGGCCAACTTGTATCCCACATTTTATAAGTTCTTTCCAAATAAAATGTTAAGAAATTGGTTTGGAATTAATAGGAAATAAAGGCCATAAAATAAAGCTTTGCAGAAAAACGTAGCTTGAGCTTGAGGGACGCCTCGGCAGTCAATTGTGATAAAATAAAGACGTCTGCCTTTGTTCCACTATTCCTCAACTCTACCACACTGCACACTGAGGCAACATCCTTTATTGACTCATACCTAAATCAATCTCGTTTACCCTCGGCCATTGATCTCCCTTTACTGCTTAAATACCGCTACAGTGCCAGAAGTCTGAGGCACTTCCAAAGTGCCTGGTTCGACCTCAACTGATCTGTTTGATAGCAGTTATAAAGAGGGGGGACGCCACGGGGTCTGCGTCTCAGCGAGAGATCCTCTCTTTGTGAGAGTGGAGTCTTTGAAGCCCGCCTTCCTTCCTGAGGAGGTTGGTTTGTTCTTCTGTACCTGTTCTCCCAGAACCTTCCAGAGGCTTGCCTCTGCCGGTTACACAGACAGGCGAAGGCAGATGAAAGCCTGGCAAATTGTGTGCAAAATCCCTGCTCTGGTCTGATCGCTCTTGTTTGCGGAGGATTCTGAAGCAGCAATAACACCCGGCGCGTCTTTTTCCTCGCCTTTGGTTTTTGTAATTCCCACAACGGTGAGCAGCACCGTTTAACCCTCTTCAGAGAGCCAGGGCGCAGTTGAAAGAATACCTTTTTTGTCTGAGCATACAGAACATGCATACAGTGCCTATTGACTCAGGAGGGGGGCTGGGATGGGGTGGGGGGCTCGGGAGCCACAGACGAGGCTTTGTAGCGCTTTGCTGCTGTGCCGTGCTTGTCTGTTGCCGAAGCCTTTAAAAGGCAAATGCACCGCAGGCGTTCCCCCGGGTATAGTAGCAAGCATTGTAGCTGTCGCTGTCTTCCTCTTCCCACCCTCCTCCTCCTCCTCTCCCACCTCTCCTCCCCTCCCCTCGTTCACATGCATAAATAGATCAGGGAATACATAAATCAAAATAAAGATGACAGCAGGAGCGATTTAGAGACGGAAGAATCGGCAATAAAACTCCATCAAAGTGTCGTTTGAGAGCAGCGGTGCAGGCCCGGGGGCTGCTGCGCACCAATCAGAGGAGGCACAAAGCCAATCCCAGGTAGGCTGGCAGCGGGGAGGCCTGTTGTCATGACAACCCACCACACAGCCTACGCATGTACACAGGGATAGCAGGAAGGGTTTTATGTAGGAGGGAAGGGGAGCATTTTGGATAAGTGGAGGTTGCTCATACACACAGAATAAAACTGCCCATCACCCCCAACAAAGAAGCACACCCCATCCCCCCCCCCCGGGCTGTCGATCAGGTTGGATATCTGTTGCGTGCCGTGGTGCAAGCAGCCATGATCACCCTGTGAAGTGGGCTGACTGTGTTCCCATACAGCAGAACTCATCTTCACCTTGATTACGTGTTGGGCCTCAAGGCCTCGTCCAAGCACCCTCCACTCACACATCTTCATCATACTAGTTCAGTTCTGTCCGCATCTGTTTTCTGTTCCTTTCTTGTGTTATTGAAAGCTGATCTATATCTATAGACCCTTTTAGGGCCGATGTCACGATGATGTCAGTTTCTTAGCTGGAGGCAAAACACGACTCTCCACCACAGGGCTGTAGGCTACATAGAGTCCTAAAATGTCGTCTATTGTGTTATTGGGAGCCAGAATAGAAGCAGTCATGGCTCAAAAGTTAAATTATATCACATACCAGCCGAACTGCCCGTCAACAAAAATGAAGACAACTATGGTTAAATGTGATAAGACAAAAGGACTGGATGGAGGCGATCATCAAAAATGCTCACATGTACAGCGCACATTTTATATCAGGTTAGGGAAAGTATTTCCTGTTGTTGGGATGAATAACGTCACGTGTATTTAAGGTTATCATGTCCACCTCATCAGATATTGGGGAGGTGTTCAGAGGAATATTAGATTCCTCTGTAACACTAACTTTTTAGTGCATTAGCTAACGTTAGCTTCGATTGCAAAACTAGACAGAGGAAACTGTTCAAGCGTCGTCCTTCTTTGTACAGTTGGCATATCAACCGCAAAGCCGGCCATCCCACCTTCAGCAATCCTGTCAAATCATCCATCCACTGAGTGAGAGCATACAGGTTGGCCAGTCCTGGAGAGTGAGTGACTTGACATGGTGCATTTGTGAATTCAGTCTGATGCTCTACACTACAATGAGAGCCCTGTTGGTCACAGAAATGGAGCACTATATTCCCATATGAACTAACGAACGGTTAAGTTAATCATACATTCACTCCGCTCTGCGGCTACGTTTCCGTAGACAGAGTGCCGAGAGTGCGCTCTGCCACTCTTGAGAGTGTGGTGCTCCGAATAACTCAGCGGTACATTCAGACAGTGCTCTGAATTTACGAGTGGTCCAGTTTGTGCGAGAGTGCACTCCGGCTTTCGTAATGAATGCACCGTATTCAGAGATCATCTTCCTCCATTGTCTAAAACAAGCCAGCAGAACTTGCTATCTAGTGCTAGCTAACGTCAGTGGAGAATTGTTTTGCCTCTAGCTAAGCCCCGCCCACCCAAATTCGCCATACTGTCTACTAACAGTAAAAGGGTCTATAAATGTAGATATCTACAGTAGATGCTGTTTATATTTAAAGGCAGTTAACCTTCAGATGCTCGCCACAGTGAGAGTCAACAATCTGTGTTGTTGCTCTTCAGTAGAATCTTAAAGTGATTTACTGTTTCTGTAGATCTTTTATCAAAGTATACATTAGGTGTTTGTTTGGAAACATTCTCATACCTACAGGTGATATCCTTGGTTTCAGCAGCAACAAGAACAGTTTAATGGAAATTAACAGAGAAAAACAGACAGTTTGAATCATCACCTCATATATACACGACAGAGTATGATACATAAATGTGTCACAACACTGGTGACACTTATTTATTGCCAAGTAATGTCTGGTAAATGCTGTGCAAAAATATCACAGCGGTAACACCTTAAAAAAAATGATGTCACCACTTGTTTAAAAAAAGTATCTGGTGTATTACTGTTAATAAGCAGGATAACTGCAGCACGATCTGAGATTGTTAAAACTTTGCTTTAATGTGCTGCAATTAAGGATAATTTCAAATAAGGATAATTGCACATGAGGCCATTGCTTGTCCTCATTCAATTTCAGAAGGAATAAAAACAACTCCTGGGACTTCTCTGAAGGTAACTGATCACAGCGAACGAGTTACTGACAAGTTGCTTTTTGCAGAATTCACAACACATTAGGACGCTGATATTAGGCTATTAACTCCTACATTTGGAAAGAGGTTCTGTTTATTGAATGTACTGAATAATGAGAGTTTTTGGAAGCACCATGAGAGCAGACAAACTGATTCTGGGTCATTACAGGATTTCTGTGTGCTCTTTTTCCTGAATAAATATTTCAAGTGATAGTTTCTAAACTGGGTGGCGTGCTGACACTATCGACATGCAGCAAGTAGGTCCTAACTTTAACTCTACACTCTTGTCTTTTCTGAATCGAATTTGGAAGGATTCCTGGCATCTTTGATAAATTGTCCCTTTTTCCACCAAAGTTAGGGCGTATACGCAGGTTTTTTTAAAGCAGGGACACCTGCTAAAAATAGGCAGTAGACTCCTTTCTCATTGCCAGTAGACGAGTGTGCCTTTCTGTAATGTTTTTTTTTGTGCCGGTCACATATGACGTAACAAACGCTCCAGGGAAAAGGGGTTAGTAAACAGTAGAAAGCAGCCTGGAGTGGTTACTTTTTTTATAATACCTGACACTTATTCAGTCGCTCTTTTGGAGTAAGTTGAAACAATGTCAGGCGCTGCTCGGAAGGAGATGGATGGATTTTGTTGCTGAGAGGACAAAGTGTTGCAGAAGTTACTGATGGTTGTGCCGGAAAAGGGGCAAAAATCAACGTGTCAAGTGTTACTAACTTTAAAACAATACTTTGAAAGTATCGATATTCGATGCCATTTTTGATGTCATGGGGAAAATTAGATTTTTGGTTAGTAGCAGAGAAAAGCAGAATGACTGTATGAAACATAACAACAAAAGAGAGTGAGAAAACACAGCTGTCACCCGTGTGTTGATAGTTTGGAAAATGAGTACTGAAACAGTTTCAAATTAAGGCTGGGTTAAAATAATTGATTCATTCGTTTCAAATCAATCTTCATGACCCGACAATCCGAGGTCACACTTCTAATATAGGCTTTGTCCCACAGATGTGTGAAGCTTAACCCTGTTAATCTCACCTGCACTAAACGAGCTGCTGAGCTAAATTAGAGAAGCTGAGAAGCTCTTACGTTACCGGCTCTTTTATCTGTAACTCTTAGTTTTCTTTTTTATGTTTTGGTGTCATTTATTATCACCCTGCAGCAGCCTCTCCTCCTGCTGTCTGTGCGTCTGGGCAGCTGCGCCACTTTTACGCACACACAGAGACACACACAAACATGAAGTACAGATGCTGCGGTGGAGACAGAGAAGTGAAAATAGCTTGAGCTGACGACAGTAGGGTTGGGTTAAAATAATGAGCTGGTATCGCTTCTAAAATCTGAGATTGATCTTTTAATATATGTGCTAAATTATTAACAACTGTAGTATGGAGAAGCTCTGACGTTACTGGCTCTCTTATCTGTACCTGCTAGTTTTCTTTGTTGTTTTGGTGTCATTTATTATTGTGCTGCAGCAGCTGCTCCTCCTGTTGTCTGTGCGTTGGGGCAGCTGCGCCACTTTTACACACACACACAAACATGGAGTAGAGATGCTGCGGGGGAGACAGAAAAGTAAAGATAATTTGAGCTGACAACAACTACGCTTGTTTCTGTGAGTGCAATAAAACCTCCACAAGGAAAATGTCAATACTTTATCAATGCAGCTGTTTAGCAACATGTAGAGATGTAATATTTCAATCTGCTCTGTCCGCAGTCTCTCATCCACCGCTGCTAATACTATGTTTTACACAAGCACAGAGTGCTTTCCAGCTAATAGCAAATTGTTACTAACAAGCTAAAACAACAACTGTTTATGTTAAATGGTTTAGCTCAGCGTGTCTCGTATCTTAACGTACCAGTGGTCATGTGACCTGCAGACAGTGACTCTCCTCAGCAGCAGAGAGGACAGGAGGACTAATACCGACTGATGTCTGTGTTCCTTATTCTTTCTACACTTCACTCAGTGTTGTGATGTCAGGAATATGATTTATTTTACTGACATTTTAGATCTGTCTCCAGTGAGATAGTGAGTTTATATTGTGACTTTGCTGTTTTAATATTAGTGTTGCTGCTGTAGAAACAGCATTCAGTTATAAAATATTCACTTTAGTTTTACTCCTGTCCGGAATTTATTCTTATTTTTAAAATAATTCCTCGTAAAATCCACAGTATCATCTCTTTGAGAATCTCCTTCACATACCAGCAAAAACTGGTATTGTAACTGAAGTATCCCCAAACGAATTGGAGCAGGACCTTGTGAATTGAAATCAAATCAATCCAGGAAATCAGCGGCGATACCCAGCCCTGTTTCAAATACTCAAAATCAATATGTACCCAAAAACAGATATGTTTGACGACACTAATATCCACCCAGGTGTGATGTTCCCATCACTGCCGGTCAGAGCTGGAGCTTATACATATCCATGACTACTGCACAGTCATTTGTCCCAGGAATGAATGCCGATTGTAACCTTTCCCACGAAAGACAAAAGCCAGATGTTAGTGTGTGTTGGTGGGGGCTTTGTGCCCAGTGAGAAAATTTTTTTGTTTATGTTGTGTTTGCCCACAAGATGCCCCCAATACATGCTGAAATTAGGCTTCAGTCCCTCTGTGGGAATATAAAATAGATGGATTAATTTTTTCAGTATGCACATAAGAACAAATAAGACAAAATAAATACTGACAGATATAAAACATAAGCACAAGCATGATCTTTTACCTGATTGTATGTTTTAATGTCCATCAGTAAACGAGGATGAACACTCGGCCAAAACTCGACCAGAACTCCAGCTAACACTGCAGCTGTTGTGATAATTATAGAAGAAGCACAATACAGTGTGTGTGTGCGTGAGCTGACATTATTGGCCCCGTGTAACACAGTGTTCAGTCTGCCAGTTAAGACTAACAGCGATGAAGATTCAGCCAGCGCTCGCTGTAATCGAGCTGTCATTCCTGCAGACAGCTGAGAAGAACATCCCAGCATAAATATACACACACCATCAAACAGGTTTCAGACTTATCTTAAATCTGAAACTATCCACCGTGTGCCTGCGCATATCTTTATTTGATCTGAGTCTTATCCTGTCCTCACATCGGATGATGCCTTCTGAGACTGGCACGTTGTAACTGGCTGCTTCAGTCAAAAGGCATCGAGGGGGATTTTTTTTTTCCCCTCTGTCTTTTTCATTTGGCGATCAGGGTGACTTGTTGACGCGTCCTCCTTTGTCCTGTCACCTCGTGTGACATCAGCGCTGACATGATTACAGCTAATGGCTGTCGCTGGGACTGGGTCGCAGGAAACGCTCCCAACACTATATTTAGACTTTTTACTTCACTGCCTCCTCTCTGATTTAGACAGCAGACATTTTGGCTCGACACCATCTCTTGAGTTCAGTTTGACCTCCTCCTGTCTGTCGATACCCTGTTGAGCTCGGTGGAAACACTGCCACCGTGACTTGTTAAGGTGAGGATGAAGACGGCGGTAATGATCATGATGGAGGCAGTGATGGTGATAAAGATGGTAATGGTAGCTGAGATGATGACAATGGAGGTGGTGCTGATGGTGATGAAGGTGGGGGGCGGTGATGGGGGTTGAAGTGGTGATGAAAGTGATGACAGCGTCGTTGGTGATGATGATGAAGGGGGTAGGAGTCACCCGGTGTCAGCACTTTAGACGGAAGACTGTCGAGCTGACTAACAAGGTCTGACGCTCCTCTCCCTCTCTCCCCAGTTTGAAGCTCGAGTGTGACAAGTTGGCCAGTGAGAAGTCAGAGATGCAGCGCCATTATATCATGGTGAGTGACGCTGCGTGTGTGTTGTGCACCAGACATGATGGTTTGTGTGTCCTTACCCATGACCCATGAAACATCCGATTCCTACATTTTACATCTTGATGTTTACATGCAAAGAAATAATTTCTGTTCTTGTGTTTTCACTGTCTCTGCTTATTAATACCCGATCTTTACTTCCACCCTCCCCGCTCGTCCTCCACCTTCCCTCCACAGCACAACTGTTCTCTGATGTCTCTTTTCTCGCTGCTCATTTTAAAATTTCTCTCTTAAAAGGTAATTCTGGTTTATTACAACTTGGATCTGATTTTAATGGCCTTGGCCATCTGTTTCATGTACTCACAAAAAATTGCACACAATAATAAAATGCTGAGATCTTGGAATGCGGCAGTGCTGTTAAACTCAAGTCAGACTGAGGGGGATGAAAAAAGAGCTGACAGACAATCATACATGTCTAAACTAGAGCTGCACGATGTATGGTTTCAGCATCAACACTGAGATGTGCGCATGTGCAGTAGTCGCATCGCAAGACGTGTAATGTCAAGTAAGGACAAGGCTTATTAATTCAGACATGTCATGCTACAACACAGGAAAACAAGCATGGTTCTTATTTTCAGTGACTCATATTACCAGCAGAGCCCTAGACAGTTTTCGTGTGTATGTGACGTAGTTTGGCAGCTTTGTTATGAGAAGTGAGGCTCTCCTGAAGCCTGCACTACAAAGCCAGTTCAGCTTCCCCAGGATATCTTTTAGTTAAAGGGCTTGACTAACCTTAACATTAGCCGCCGGGATAACTGGTACTACAAAGCTGGTTATCAGCTAGTTCAGTCAACTCTGGGATGTTAATTGTGAGCGACATCATCAGAACCATGTATGAAGTAGGCTACTTCACACCATATGAGATGAAACAGTACTGTGTGTGTCTGGGACTGCGTGATGGTAAAATATCAGTGGCGTGGGATGTAAATCATAATCTGTAATCTGAAAACGGAAAATCTAGAAAGATTGAAAACACTATCCAGAAATTCCCCCTAGGCCAAGACTGCTCCAGAGCAGGTTAGCTGTTGAGCATAAGTTGCCACAGGGATTTATCCCAGTAAAAAGACAACCAGCTTCGTAGTACTGAAAACCTAGAGTTAACCAAGAAGTTACCTCGCTGACTTCCTGCTTCGTAGGCTTCTGATGTGTGTATTTGTGTGTGTGTTGTGTGTGTGTTTGTAGAACAGAACCGTAAACGGGCCAGCAAGTACCACAGACACAGTGAAGCGCATGCTTTTCTGAAGTTACAGTAATCAGCAGCAAGTGTAGATAAGCTCAGGTTTCGTATAACGACTGCAAAAGGACTGTGTTTTGTGACAGAGAAAATATAAAGCATCTGTTAAATGCACTGTTATTACAACATCTATTGAGCATTCTTCACCAGGGGTGTAAATCACCAGTTTCATCAAGATACAATATTATATAGAATCTTTGGACAACGATACCATATTTGCCAATATTACAAAGTCTGCCACGATATGATTTCAATTCAGTGCGATTTAGGGGCCTGTGATCGTTATGAGACGATATTAAAATGCCCATTTAACAAAGTTAGTTACACAAGAAGCTGCCACCCCTTTCTTTTTTTACTTTTGGTCATCAAATATAAAAACAACAACACATAAATAATAAGTGCACTTTTTTCCTCTGCTCATAGCTTAACAAATTACATGTAACGTTATCATTTTTCTTACTCACTGTTTGTTTAAATCACTGCGACAGAACAGCTCGGTTGCACATTTTTTTCATCTTAACATTGTTGAAACAGAGCAGCTAATATTTTTGTAGTAAGAAGTTAGCGGATTGAGATGCTCGTCCAGACAGGTAACGTTACATCATGTTTTATCTCCTGATGCGGCACGTGCTCTGTCTGTTTACCCATTTTTTTTCCATTATCGAAAATATTTCCACACTGCTGAGTTAATAATTTTATACTTGTCGTATTTCTCTTGGCTGCTGCCGTTTGACAGTGACACAAACTTTCAAAATAAAGGCGTAACCTGAAGACAATGATGTGTCGATGCTTTCACTATATGAGTCAGCCTAAAAGAAAACAGAGGTCTCCCAGCTGCAGCAGCATAAGGGAGTTCCCTTATTTTAGGGTCAGCAACATGTGTTGTTAATATGACATGTTAGATCTGTTACTTAAGCCTGGATTAATGGAAGAGTATTACTGTATATGAATACAGCGGTGTCATAGAGAGTAACCAGTGCATCGAACACACTAATTTCACTCTCCTCCCCCCTCAACATTGTCATCAGAGGAAAAAGGCATTTTCATCTTTTATTATTATTATTATTATTATTATTATTATTATTATTATTATTATTATTAGTATTATTAGTATTATTTGTAGATGCACTACCCTACAAAACCACACCAGTAATTCCCAATATATATATTGAAATAGAGCCGTTCAAGTCTTTTTGTGAGTGATACTGTAATTTTTAATGTTGCAATGTATATCACAGAAAAAAAATTATCGCAGAGTCAGTTTTTTCCAATATCGTGCAGCCCTAATCCAAAGGGTTAACCAATAGGGGTCAGAATCTCCCAATTCGATTATGAGTCTTGGTGCCACAACTCTCAGTTTGAAACTGATTATTGGTTCAATAAATAGGAATGTGAGGACTCTTGCTTCAGTTCAGTGTGTGCCAAACTATTCACTCATGTTTTCATTTCACTGAATTGCAATATAACTCGTAACTGGCAGCCCAACAAACTGACCTTGTCACTGTCTGACCGAACAGACAAAGCAGAGAGAAGTATGTGGGAGTGTATGTGAATAATGAAATGAAAGAGCAATTTACTGACAACCACCTCCGCGGCCTGGAATGTCTCACTTCTTTTGTAGAAACAGAAGTTTACTAACGTGTTATGGAGAGAGAGAGAGTGCTTCACTGTGCCATTATAACTCCAGCAGTGGAGAACATCCTCTATGTACCAAGGAAACCCATCGTCATGCACAGCCCTGAATGGGGCCACGTCTCGAAATGAAACAGCCTACGGACCGGCTTATTTTCAGAGTTGAATAAAAGTTTTGTTAAGTGGTGCAGTGTGCAATGAGTTACGCCAACTTCGCCAGTAAAGCTCCACTTAACTAACAATAGCTCACCTTCGTCCTTTAAAACTAGTTATGTTTTTCAATCATAAGTCATTGCCTTAATTAAAGATTAACTCTAGATCACTCTAATTCGTGTCTGTAAACTCAGACTGTGGTCTCACAATACAGGTATGCAGAAACTGTCGACCCTAAATGCCCTAAACTGACATATGCTTGCGTTAAAGTGGCAAAGCTCTAGAGGCCATAGGAATACTGACAGTTATCTCATTGGGAGATAAAGTAAGTTAAGTGATTTTACTACAGAGTCACAAGCCTCTTTTACACAGGAATTGTGCAAATTTGCAGGAAAGCCCAATCCCTCTTCTTTCAGCATTGGCAGTATAAAAACAAAATCCGGGAGGGCGGCAAATTGCCGCCTGCCTTCTTTTGTTTATACAGAATGTGCCTTTTTCGGGGCAATGGGGGGTGTGAGCTAGTAACAGAACATGCAGTTCAGCGTGTGACGTAAACAGTGACGTACCGAGCCGCGGCTGGTCAGTCCTTTGGCGATTCTCTTGTACATCGGCCCGTCCTTTGCGTTCCCGTCATCCGATGGTTAATGGCCTCCTCATTAACAAGGGCAAGGAGGGCGCGCAATTCTTTATCTCCCCAGTTGCTTATCTTCTGCTTTGCGTCTTCTTAGTGCTGCTAGATTCTCATTACTGCTATTAGCTGTTTCCTGGTTTGAGGTCCATGCCAGTGGGTCGAACGTGCGGCGTCATCAACAGCCCCTCCCGAGGCGGAAGGCCGCCTTACTCTGTTTATACTAAAACCGTTCCGCCAATATGACTACCCTACGAGGCGGAAAATTGGGCGCCTCAGATCAACTCGCCAATCCAGCTCTGTGTGTGTAAACGCTCGCAGCTGGCCGGCAAATCGGCCGAACATTCGCGGAAAATCTGGCAGTGTAAAAGGGGCTACAAAGTCTGCACAGGGAGGAGGTCGAGGGGCTGGGTGGACGAACAAAATGTGGGACTTTGTCATTGTCTTCTGTTCCGTCAACAAAGTGAAGAGAAACTGTAAAGTAATACACATGTAAGAATCCATTTATGGGATGTGTGATTTGACTCAGAATTGTTTAAAGTAAGAATTACATTTCATGTGTATTGTAACTCCTGTGTTTTATGTTACCTCTGCCAAGGAGATTATGTTTTTGGTTCAGTTTCGGTTTGTTGATTTGTGTTTTTTTGTCATTGGGATTATAGAAAAACCTCTGGCCCGATTTTCATGAAACTTGGTGTAAAGGTGTAGCATGGGCCAGGGACGAACCCATTCAATTTTAGACTGGATCAAAATCAAGGGGCTGGTACTCAAGTTATTTTTCACTGCTGTCAGCATTGTGAGATAGGGCATTTGGCCTTTGTAGATGTCTGCACTCTTGGAGTGCCCTTATAGTTGGACTTGTTTTAGTCAAGTTTAATGTTCCAAGATACTGGTATTTCTAACTTTTATACAGTACCTTGAAAAATACCAATTATACAATACCATTTTAGATACCACAAGGAAAAAACGGACAGTGTGGGCATACAGTTTAAAATTATTATGAAAAGATAATATAACAAGGCTATAACATGACATCAATGAAGACTCTCCTTTTCTCGATCAGTAGCAGAGCACAGCAGAATTTCTGTAGTAAACATTAACTATAATTCTGACTTTTTTACATTAACAGTATTGAAGTAGTGCACACATTCAGAGACTGTTAAAGTGCAAGTAAAAAACTAAACAAAACTGTGCTGCAAGAGACCATATGACCAGAGTGAATAAAGGCAGATTTATACTTGGGCATCAGCTCTATGCAGAGCCTACACCATAGCCTACACACGTGGCCTACGCCGTTGTGAGCATTTGTACTTCTGCGGTGGTGTGTTTGTGTCCCTCTGCAGTTACGCCTCCGAAACACTAGTCAGGGGCAGGGTTTCTGTGAAGTGCTGTAAGGTTGAGCTAATATAAAACACACATTAAACACACATTAAACATGGCTTAATAGAGACCATTTCAAACACAAACACACAAATAGGCTTCACTATAACTCACAGCATTCACAGACAAACACTTGTCTTTATCTGGACACATTTTCCCACAAATACAAGATGCTAATGTTTTAAGCACAAGCCTATGGCATTTTACATTGTATAAATTAGCCTAGCAACAGGCGGAGATTTCCTCTGCTCATATAAAGCCAGGGACAACAGGGGTAATGTTACAAAATTCAGCTCTATTACAACTCACAAGGTTCACTGGCAAAACAACTGTCTTGTACTTAACACGTTTTCCAAACAAATACAACACGCTAATGTTATTAGCACAAGACTATGGCATTTTACATTGTATAAATTAGCCTGGCAACTAGCTGTGATTTCCTCTGCTCATGAAACCAGGATAAATCACACAAAGACATAAAATACTATTTTGTGGAGGCTTTATTGTCTTGACAATTTATTGTTTCTTATCTGTGAAATAGAGTAAATAAAAGCTTCGTTTCCACTGAGGGAAATGAAGATCTGCGTTGCTGCAACATGTACAGCGTCAGTTCGATGCAGAAGTATAAATCCCTCTTGAGATGAGTGACAAGAAGGCAGCACTGTGAGTGAGTGTGAGGAGACGAGGCTCCTGACAGTGTGGGTGTCAACTCGCTGTTGGAGAGGAGAGAGTGAGAAAGTATTATCAATAGTATTAATACTGCAAAAATGAATATTGAAACAGTTTCAAATATTCAGAATTGATATGTATCGATAAATCGAAATTGTTGACAACGCCAGTGAAGCTGCTGCTCTGAGATCTGTACAGTTCACTTGGTAAGGACGATGGTATCGTAATCAACGTTAGCTAAAGCTGCAAAAATCAGACCATAGTTGTAATAAATTGGAATCATCCTTGATTATTCACTTCCTTTTTGTTTCTGGAGGAGCTGTATGTGTGCTCTCTCCTCTCTCCCCCCAACCCCCTTCATTTCCTTTCCTTCTCCGTCTCTCTCCACACATACACGTTCACACACAAACACGCTCACACAGATGTGCTCGCCCGCTCTCTGCTCCACCTCAGGGCTAATCTCATTGTTGCTGGCCGTGGCTGTGTTGCTGTCTGATGTTTTGCCTCTAATTGATCCTCTGACTGGCTTTAATCTCATCTAATCTGTGCCGCCGCACTGCTCTCCCCACCATCAGCCAGCCAGCAGGCACACACATATGCATACACTCACACTGTGTTTCAGGCAGGCGTGAGTGCATACAATCTCCCACACGCACACACACAAACACACTCAGGCATTGTCGGCCTGATAGCAGCCGCACACACATAAACACACACATAAGGACAGGAAAGCTCAATCATGTAATTTAAAAAGAACGATGACCCAATTTTTTTTGGTTCTACATTTACACTGGTGTTTATAATTAATGTATTTTTCTTTTGCATTTAGTTTGTTTAATTGCTGTAAATTATCCAGATCAAGGTAATGGTTGAATTGAACGTTTACTTGCTTTGCCAAAACCCAGCTTCCTCAAGTTTACATGATTTCTTTGATGGTCGGGTAAATGTCCGGCAGGATGTGTGCTCGCCTGCAGGCTGATATTATCTGTAAGGAAAGGAAAATGAAGGGTTTTCATCAGGGTTTGGTATTCAAACAGTTTGTAGTGCACTGCAAAGTGTGTTTTGTGTCTTCTATGACTGCTAAATGTAGTATGTCTTCCTGCTTTATAAGAGCACTGCTTTGCCTCCAGTTCACTCTGTGACTTAATGGGTGCACGTGGCAAATCAAACCGCTGAGAGAAACCAGACAAAGCCGTATACATGCAAAGAGTAATTGAAAGGTTGTTTGAAAGTTCAGCTCTATCAATCTTCTGCTCTGTGGAGGAGTTAACCCCTTAAATGTTGGAGCACCGCCTCATTATGCATACATTATAAACCCTAGCCTTTTCAGTTATCCTCAGGAAACAAGTGAGCTGTGCTACACGAAAAGTCCGAACCTTCTAAGAACTAATGTTAAGAAGCCTTTTGGGTTTAAAACCACAGATATGAAAAAGCATGGATAAAAGTGACGCTGATATCTGCCTTTGAAAAATGTAACTGCCTGCATAGACATGCGGCAGGTGCACTCAAACGCAAGAGCAACTCCATCGCAACAAGCACAGGTTCCCTAGCTCTTATTTTTCAGGGCACAATGGCTGAGCCCTGAGATAAACAAAATTCAACTTTTGGAACGCAGCAGTGTACACCGCATGTCATGTGACGAGGAACAACCAGTCGCAGCCAACAGATATCTTTCCCTTCATCCGAAAATATCAGTCTATGGAGAAGTTGATTATTTTAGTGCAGAGCTGCCAGAGCTTTACATCTGCCCCACAGACAATAGGCCTTCACACATACAGCAGCTGGAGAAGATCAGCTCTGCACTCAGGATTTTAGGTAAATAGGCTATGATACGGTGCTTGTTAAGGTTGCTTAGCAACCTCAGACGCAACCTGCCGCCGCAGTCTTGAAAGCTGGCACAGAGAAGGCACAAGAGTATCACCAAGCGCCCGACCTCGCATTTTCCAGACGGTTAAAAACGTGGCATGTGTACGGCCCCTCAGGTTGTCACTTAGTAAAGCAGCTGAAGCAACAAATGAATAAAACAATTCTGCGATGTATTTTAAAGTTTGGATGTGTGCCCTGCGTTTGTTCAAACATTTTTTAAGTGACATCCCTAATTGATGTATTGTTTATTTAGTGTCATTGCGATGCTAGCTTGCACAATAAACACATCGCCAAAGATGCATTCAAGGATTTTTGAGTCAGTAGAAAACTCATCCTTATTTTTTATTGGTGCCTTCTGTGTTTTGATCAATGTTCAATTTGTTCAGTTAAAGAATGTTGGAAATAATTTCTGTCAATTTTTTTAATTCATCAAGCAGTGTGCTTTATTCATACTGAAAGCACTGTATATTTACTGTATATTTATCACTAGTAATTTTGTAATCTTGATATTCAAGAATGCAGTTACACAAGTTCCTCATGTTGTGCAGCCCTATTGGGAGTGTAATACTTGTGTGATGCAGCCAGGGTTTGAAATCAGCACCAGCCACCAGCCAAATGCTGGTAAAATATGCAAGTGGCTGCCAGATTTGCTTCAATCACCAGCCACAGAGACAATGGTAATCTACTGGGTGGCTGGTAGATTTTGGAATCCATCGGCCACGGTGGCAGGTGGACAGACAAGTTAATTTCCAACCCTGGACGCAACATTACGAACCAGGTTGTTCTCTAGTTGTAACCAAATTGTGCTTGGACCCTTTCTTTAGTTTAGTTTGATTTGTAATGTATTCATGTTTTCCTCTGAAACACAAAGGGATATTTTCAGTTGAAACCGTCTTCAGATTCAGCTCAAAATGTTGCGATCGAATTGAACTATGACTGCAATATGGCTTATCCCTCCTCCTCCACTCGCACATGCACGCACAAACACAGACACACCACGCACACACTCACGCACTCTTTCAATCGCACTTCCACTCCATCAGTGGCAGGCCCAGCCTTGTATCCCCACAACGACCCCCCCCACTCCGTCTCTAATAGCATATCAGGTTGCCCCACTCCCCCGGCCAGCGGCAGCACCTCCATTTCCCCAGCGCTGTAATTACTTTAGGGAGCTTCCGCGTGGGCCTGAGCAGCTACAGAGAAAAAGCGAGTGTGTGTGTGTGTGTGTGTGTGTGTGTGTGTGTGTGTGTGTGTGTGTGTGTGTTTTGTGTGTCTCTAGATGTACGTGCATGTGCATTCACGTTCAAGATAGTGTCGGTGTGAGATCGAACAGAAAACAACAATAGCGTGCGCGTGAGTGTGAGCGAGCGAGTGACATAAGTGTGTGTGTGTGTGTGTGCACATTTATGTGTGAGAGATCTGTGTGTTGTTTGTTTTGCAGTGACAGAGCCAGTCCCCCCTGCAGACAGAGTGGGTGATTAACAGGGTTGACGCCTAGAGGGTGGCCCTCTCATTAACACTGAACTCACACACACACACACACACACACACACACACACACACACACACACACACACACACACACACACACCACGCTCACTCACAACAGAGGCTCTTTCTCTCTACTGTCTCGCCTTTTCTCTCTCAGTTCCTTTTCCTATTAGTAGCCGTGTGTCTTCTCTCCTCTTTGTGTGTGTGCATGTAGGTGTGTTAGTGAGTGGGAATACGTTGGGAGTTATTAAGATGTCAGAGATGTGTCGTGTTAAGCTGAGGGTCTACGATGTGTTGAAGGATACTTTTGATTATTTTCAGCCTTGACTTTTATTACCTGGATTTTACCTTCATTATTGAAAATCTTAAAAATTGCTGCACAAATTCATAGTTTGTGGGGAGCACTTTATTGAACAGCGCTGAGCAATTACTAAATAATACATTTATTCTTTTGAGAACAGCAGCTGAAAAAAGAGAGTTTTCGTGTTACCCAAATGCACATCAGCTGTACAACACATGATTTGTCTCTCACCGTAAATTCTGCATAATGAAGTGTTGGCATGGAGCTCCTGAGCAGAAGATTGCCTGCTAACAGTTATGTGATGCTTGTATTGTTGTAACGTTTTCTTTTTGTCTTGCTCTTTGTTCTTTTTCAGTACTATGAGATGTCCTACGGACTTAATATTGAGATGCACAAACAGGTGAGTCCACATGCAGTCCTCTTAGAACAAGCTCTTTTGTTCCCATCACATAATACACAAACCTGTTGTGTGTCCTTCAACAGCAAACTATTGGAACACCCAAGGATGTGTTTAATGCATGTGGGAGATTCATGTTTATGGAGCTAGGCCAGAAAAAAAACATTTCATCTTTCTGTGTCTACATGTTAAAGGTATTTATGTTGCTTGCCAGTGTAGACTGTGAAACTTTTCATTAAGGCCCAGACACACCAAACTGACACAAAAGAGGAAGTGGCGATGAAAGCAGACTGTTGCATCGCCTCACGTCGCCTGTGTCTTGGCCAAAAAGCTGCACATCAACACACTACCAAGACTACAGCCAACAGCCAATCAGCACATATGTTCTGCACCTACGTGAGAGGGTATAACTCTTCACACCAGCAGATGGCAGTAGTCTTTAATTGTCTTTCAGAAATGGAAACCAGAAGACTGCCATGACACTAGTTTGCCCGTTAGCACTTTAACAACACAACCCAGTGTTGAAACAACAGAGCGTGTTTACTGTGCGCCAATGATTGATTACAAAAACCATCACAAAAAGTATCTGCCAAAGAGCTTAATGGCTAAAGAAAAATAATGTTCCTTATGTAACAAATTTTTTTATGCCATTCCCTCTTCACTTTAGCCGTTTGTTTACTTTCCTCACTTTTGTTTTTCCTCTTGTGCGCTGAGTTGAACTGCCAATTAGAATGATTTCATTCACTGATGGGCTCTGCCGTCTCTGACCCTGACTGAACATGTTGAATCTGCTGGATAAAAAGCCGACAAGGGCTGGCGAGGGCCAACATTGAGGGACACGTCTCAAGACTAGGGTGACGGACGCTCACCGATGGCCCAAATTGACCGACAGACAATCGTAGGCTTGGTGTGTCAGGGTCTTTAAATAAAATAGTAAAGGATATATTTTACAGATTCCTCTACACTGGTTCCAAGTAAACAAAGACTGGTTCACAACATAAAGCTGTAAATTATTTTTTACAAGTGCTATCCTTTTTCTACTAAAATTAGCATGTTTGATCGAGTTTTTTAAACACGGGAAACCCCATTTAAAATAGGGGATAGACTCCTTTACCATTGCAAGGAGACCAGAGTGTACCACGTGTACACAGGTACACAGCTCGGCATTAGATGAGTATAGGTTTTATTTCTGGTGTGTTACGTTTGACGTCATGGACAGATCAGAAAATAGGTTAGTAAACAGCAGAAAGCAGTATGTAGGCCAGTGAAAATGTTACAGATGTTACTTGTTTTTTAATATCTTTTACTTATTCGCTCTCTAACCATGTTTGAGTGCTGCTTAGACAAAGAAAAACTGTATTTTGTGGCAGCATGTTACTGTATCGCACTGGAAAAGAGGCTAAGTGTCCAAGCGGATGTCATGTTTCAATCACTGCTGATCAGAGGTGGAGCCGATAAATAGCCCATGACTAAATTGTGGAGTAAATTGTCCTGGGAGTGAATGTTGATTGTAACCTCTCCTATTAAATACATGTGTTTTTGTCCAGTGGCTTTTAGAGACGCAAAGTAGCAGTGCTAGCAGAGTTATGTAGGATTTCTACTTCTGCGTCAAATTGACGCTGTACCCTACGCTGTAGCCTGACATGTACCTCCCCATAAATGTAACTACATCGCAGTGACACAGACTTCCTGTCTATTTTTGTAAGCTGAAACCATTTCCCTCAGTGGAAACAAAGCTTTTATTTACTTAAATTTCACAGATAAGAAACAATAAATTGTGAAGACAATAAAGCCTCCACAAGACTGGCATTTCAAATTTACCTTTGTTAAAAGTTGCTGTTGGTTCTGACTTCATATAAGTAGAAGAAAAGTCAGCTAGCTGCTAGGCTAATTTATACAATGTAAAATGCCATAGGCTTGTGCTAAAAACATTAGCATGTTGTATTTGTGGGGAAAATGTGTCTAGATAAAGACAAGTGTTTGTCTGTGAATGTTACGAATTATAATGAAGCCTGTGTGTGTACTTATGTTTGAAATTGTCACTATTAAGCCATGTTTAGTGTGTGCTTTGGATGTGTTTTGGATCAACTAAACTTAACAGCACTTCACAGAAACCCTGTTGCCGACTAGTGTTTTGGAGGTGTAACTGCAGAGTGACACAGACACACCACCCCACAAGTATAAATGCTCAGTTTAGGCGACGGCGTAGGTTATGCATGGAGCTGACGCACAAGTATATATCCCGCTTTACAGGGAACGTTCAATTTCTATTTGAATGTTTTCTACACAGGAGTCTCCTGAATCCTTTAACTACACACTAAGATTATGTTTTAGCGGTCAGAGAAATATTTCAACTTTGGTTTTGAGAGAACAGTTTTTTGTCAGTTTGTAAACACTACAGTGCCCATGATGCTGTTGCCAGCGAGAAGCCAAAGAAAAGTCTGTGAGTGAAACATGAAAGAAGCTTTTCCACCAAACTTTGTGCTGACAGCGAGCAGGAAACCACTTCTTTCTTTGGCATAACTTCACTCTCCTCCGCACCTGTCCACCAGGTGTGCATTAAGCAATATTCCCTTTGACGTGCTACGGAGAAAACAGTGAGAGCCACAAATAAGAGCTGCAGAAATTTCACAACAATTTGATGTCAGTGTCAGAAACAAAGCTCCACACCAAATCTGTTGAATTCATCTAATAGAGAAGTGAGGATTTTTATTTTTCTTAACTCTTCCTGCTGTAAGTGGTGCAGACAGCATCATTTTAAATTTGGTGATTGGATGAAGTCTCAAGGACTACCAGTTCTTCATAGCAGTCCGTAATTGCAGTTGTTCGTACTGGTGATTCAGCTGGGAGAATTTCATGGCCATCAGAACCTTGGAGGTGTTCCAGCTGCCAGTCACTTAACATTGTCAATGCCAAAAAAAACAAAAACACCTTGAACCTTGAAAATAACTCGTCTCACTTTGTTATTCTGTTGATGCAGACACAGCTGTGCATTCCCAACCCCATTCCCCCACTGTACACCTGCAGCTCACTGATTGGCAGGTGTGAATTACAGAGATAATCTCCCTTCACTTTGGGAGTGTTCAGAGACATTTGAATGATGTCACCTGAGGCTGTGTGTAGAAAAACAGGCGCCGAGGGGGTTCGCTTTTCTGCTGTTGCCAAATCAGTTTCAGTTCACTGTATGCCACAGTGACACCGAGCACGGAGATGTGTACGAGGAAGTGATTTTTATCAATTCCAAGTTTTGGAAAGTTTAGTTTGTGGATACTGATGTGGCAATAAATCCTGAGTTATACAGTAAAAACTTCAGCAACAGCGACATCATTTATCAGCAGAGAATCATGGGAGCAGCCTCCCCAAATATTCGACTCCAGTGAAGACAGTGCGGCTGGAATCAGTTGGCCATTTTGCGAAGAACAGAAAAGGCAGGGGAGGGGTGAGAAGCCGATATCCATACATCAGTTTGTGAGGCTGAAGCTGGGGGAGTAATTTATGCTCAGCCTGTAGGAGGGAGAGAGCGATGGGCCTCCAAAGGGCCAGCCCTTATCGGTGACCTCGTCTGGCGCTGCCCGTCCACACACACAAACACACACACTGTCTTATGATTGACGGCGCTCACTGACAGCCATATTGGGAGAACCGAGTATGCTTTGACAAATGGACACAGACACACACACACACACAGGCGCGCGCACACACAAGTAGCAGCTTCCATGATTTAAAGACCTTCACATATATGCACCCACACAACTCTGAGGTAGGAAGCACAAGACGGCCGTGATGCATGAGGGGCACACACACACGCACACACACAGAGCCATATGTGTGCAGTTCATCCCACCCTTTTCCTTTATCTGACGGATGAAATTCACAGTCACAAGTGCAGTTGCGTGTGTGCCGTGTCAAATGTGTATGTGTCCAGAAGTCTTTGTGTGTGTGTGTGTGTGTGTGTGTGTGTGTGTGTGTGTGTGTGTGTGTGTGTGTGTGTGTGTAAGAGAGGGTGCAATATTGTACATTTGCTCATGCACTTTCCTGTTAGCTGTTTTTTTCTAAAGTGTGTGTGTGTGTGTGTGGGTTGAGACTGCCTGTGTGAGCATATTTGTGTGTGTGCTTGTGTCCCTCTCTATTAGCACATTATGCTTGTATATTAGTGTGTGTGTGTTAGTGGCACGTGTTCATGAGCGGTTGTGTGTTTCTGTTGATGTGTGCTCCTGTCATCCTGTGTGTGTGTGTGTGTGTGTGTGTGTGTGTGTGTGTGTGTGTGTGTGTGTGTGTGCGTGCCTTCTTTGTGCACAGTATGAGTGGGTGCGGAGAATCTCTAGTTCCATTAGAGAGTTGAAATTGAAGGGGATGTGTGGAAACGAGTGTCGAGGAGCATTCATGTCTAGGCCTATTGTGCACAGCCAGTCCCCCCCTCCTCCACCTCCACCTCCTCCTCCTCTTCTGCTCCTCCTCCTCCTCCCTTTCCACCTCTGTCTCTATTTCCCTCTCTTTCTTTCTCTCTCGCACTCTCACACATTCAATTGCTCCCTCTTGATCACTCTGTCCCACTCAATTCAAAAAATGCCTCTCCACTCTTTCTCTCTCTCTCTCTCTCTCTCTCTCTCTCTCTCTCTCTCTCTCTCTCTCTGTGTTTCCCCCTGTTTTGTCTTGGTGAGTAGAAGCACGGCTGAGTTTTGTATTGAACTGGGAATATGTTGTATGAAGCCGTATTGTTTCTGGGTTCCTCTTTGTCTTTCTATTGTTCGGTTTCCTCACCATGTTTTTCTTCCTCCATGTTAAGTCTTGAATGTTTTTCCTGCCCAACAACACAACTCTTCATCTGTGTTTCCTTCATGTTGCATAGTGCGTAGGCTCTTTATTGTTCGTCTAAATAATGTATAAGCAGTCTGTACGACACATGCAGTACCATATAGTTAATTCCCAACATATTCATCTATAATGAGGGGTCTTAAAGGTTGAACTGTAGCAAGTTATGCTTATTTTATACCTCTGCGGCTCTGCGCCTATACCCTCTGTGCAGGCGCCGCTCAGCACACCAGACATACATTGTACTGCAGCGAATTGCACACAGCATGTGATTTCACACATGCATGCTGGGGCCAAAACTGTCGCAAATCCCACCATTCAGTGCCGATGTCCAATGTAACTTCTGATGTATCTGCGGTGCCTGGCACGTGTCTCTGCGGCTCTCTGCGAGCCCCGCAAACTATCAGTGCGACTCTGCGCAAGCTTTTCCGCAGAAGTACACTATGAGTTAGGCCTTACTCTTGTTCGGTGTGTTGACAGATGTGTCCAGAGTCTTTGTGTAAGTAAAAGCAGTGGAGCTAAAATAATGTCCACTAATCTACAGACTGAAAATTAACCTGCAAATGTTTTCGTAATTGATTATTAGTCTTTTTTTTTTTTTTACGCAAAACTGGCACACATTTCCAAGTCTTTTTCCCCAAGCCTCTCAGTTGTGAGGATTTGCTGCTAGAGATGCACGGCATTGGATTTTTTATCAATATCCGATATGCCGAGCGAAACCGATATGGATATATCAACTTTTTTCCCAGACTAATTTTAGTGATCATGAAGACTCTTCTGTAGTGGAATTAACATCATATTTTGCGTGCATACTCTTATCGTGATGGCCCACCAGTAGATGGAGACAAGAAATACATCACTTTTCAATGTCTGTAATATTCATTTATTGTACAAATTAAGATAATATTTCATTTTAAAGCCAATATCGGCCAATACCAATGACGTGCTGATATTATTATGCATCCCTATTTGCTGCTTTTCTTTGTCTTATGTGATAATAAAATGAATATACTTTGGATAAAGGCTACAGGAAATTTTGATGGCTATTTTTCACTATTGTCTGACATTTTATAGTGTAGATAATAAAGAAGAAACTAATTGTCAGCTTTATGTTTATCATTACCAGTTAAGTTCTATGTTTAGAGAAGTATTATTAAAATAAAAGCTCAAAGAGTTAAATTTTAATATTATCATATGCTATGCTATTGGATTATATAACTGATGTGTGAACATGTTAGAAACATTTTAATGTTGTGGCTGGTTGAGTTGGACCGTATTTTGAGTATTGTAAATACAGCAAGGTAGTTTAATATATAATAATACACCATATTTTTAATTCCATTGTATGTTTGTATGTAAAATATTGATTTGTAAAGTAACTATTCACTATTGTTGTCACATAAATATGATGCAGAAGGAGGGACAGTATTTGCAGTATTTGTAATGTAGTGGAGTAGAAGTATACGACCCTGATCACACAGAAAGCATTTTGCAGATTGCAAAACATGAGGCACAATGCACAGCCTCTTTATAATCGAATACCATTTACTAAAAAAATGAAAAAAACAAACAAACAAACAAACAAAAAGCTAGCTGAGCCTTTTTATTGTTGCCAGGCAACCACCCCATCACGTCCTTACACTAACCATCCTGTGAAATCAATCTACCAATTTTTCACCAGTAATTAGTATCTAGTTCCTAAAATGTTGAGGCAGAGGATCCTGCTTCAGCTCTGGTTGAAGGTGAGAGGCTGTCAGCAAATAGTTTGTTGGACACAGGGAAACGGAGATCTGTGTGAGTACATGAGTCCCTATAAAAGAGGGTGGGTCATGGGGAGCACCACCAGTTGGTCCAGGAGCTTCACCTCAATGATGGCTGTTTCCAGGCATATTTTAGGATGACTCAGGAGCAGATTGACAACCTGCTGTCTATCCAGCAACCGCGACCACCAGTTTCTCCTCCATTGTTTACCAACTGTGAACTTGTTGTCGTGTCCACCACAGAAGGCCCGCCTCTCAAATCATTCGGTTTGACAATGGGGAAAAAAGATGACGAAAAAAGAGATGATGTAGGGCGTTTTTCCGAGTGCTGCAGAAAAAACACCAGGCGCCTAGAACGCAGAAACATTAAGCTTGACGCGATGCAACAACTGCAAGCAAAAAGCTTCATTCTCATTAAAAACAGTTACAAAAAGGCGCCTCCAGCTGCTAAAATGCTTTCTGTGTGATCAGGGCCTAAAGTAGCACAAAAAGTAAATACTGAATTAAAGTACATGTACCTTGAAATTGTACTTAAAGAAGTATTTCACTGCTGGAAAGATGTTCTTTTCAAAAAACTGGACTTCTGTAGTGCTACATGACCAGAGAAAAGAGAGAAAAGGGGGCAGTGGCATTTGCATTTGCTCAAGAGATAGGAAACCTTCAACTACCAGAATGCACTGCATCACAATAAACGAATTAGCTCTCCAGCAAGTGGGTAATGTAATGTGAGCTTGGACGTTTTTCCACAGGAAACAATATGGCGGCCGGCTAGTAACAAACAATCTCGAATTACAGTTAAACAGTAAGCTAAAATATGTTTCTAAAAACATTTTAGGTGAGAAATAGGCAACACAGGTAACAGAATCTTGATTCATTTAATCAGCACTGTTTAGTTTTACAGTTTGATCTGGTTTTTAAACCTCCATTTGTACAATATAGGAAACAGCATGGTGCTTCCCTGTTCACAAATTTTTGTGTACTAAAATTTGTTTCTGAGGAAATTTTAGGCAAGAAACAGGAATCACAGAATCTTAGTTCATGCTTGATTGGCACTGCCAAGTTTTACCATTTGATCGGAGTTTGGTCTGAAAATGCTCTGGATGACATGTTTCGCATCATCCAGGGGATTTGTGCAGGGAGATATGGACGCTGGTAAGATGGAGTGAAGTTTACCGCAATTCATTGACACTGTGTTATGATATACAGCTGCTTGAAAATTGGCAGAGTATCCCTTCAAGAACAGAACCTCAGTAAATGTTCCTGATTAATTTATACCACTGCTTGTCAGAGTTTGTATCATGTCTGGTCGTATTCCTGGCAGGAAGCAGTAGCTCATGACCCTCAAAGAGTGAAACTCATTCAGGGACAAAAGCAGGACACCCTGAGGAAGTCTGTGAAATGTTAAGTTTGTTTAGGCTGCCTTCCATGCTTCCTTTAAACACATTTTAAATCAACTTGAACACATTTTTGTATCAGTATTTGCTTCCCCCTTTGAGTCTACATTTTCAAATTACAAAAGATAAAGCTTATTTAAATTGGCAAAAGGCAGCAAAGACATCTCCAGCAGCAATGAATTCAGTCTGTTGCACATCCTCTATGTATTTGTCCAGAATCCTAGCGCAGTTTTATTATTTTGTATGTGTTATTTGCACACATACAATGCTCTCGTCAGTGAATGTGTGCTCCAGTAGCACTTGAGGAAAGCTAGAAAGAAGCAGAGTAAAATGTAAAGGCAGGACAAAAGGAGGGAAGAAGCGTTCAGACAGATAAAAGCTGAGGGAGAGACACAGAGAGGTGGATAATAGAGAGCACGGATAAAAGAAGAAACAGAGGCTGGGTTGGAAAAAAAGAGGGAGAGAGAGACGGCATAAAGGGCACTGAAAAAGAGGAAGAGCCATAGTTAGCATGGAGCGAGTCCCGCAGAGACATTTTAGAGAGACATTTTAGAGATGTCAGGGAGTGTGTATGTGTAATGATGAGCGGATAGGAGTGAAGCGCTTGATGGGGAGCTGTGCTCTGCATGCCTAATGATTGTTAGGAGGGCCCCTCTCTCCTCATCGCACCACGAATTAGGCTCTAACACAATTACTGCTGCTTTGCATATCTCAGACGGATTGGATGATTACCAACCAAATGTGATAATAGACCTGCATGTGAGAAAGATAGGGAATGTGCAAGACAAGGAGGAGGAAAGTGTGTGTATGTGTTTGAATGGGTTATTGTTACAGTGTGTGTGTGTGTGTGTGTGTGTGTGTGTGTGTGTGCACGCGCCCAGTAGTTTGAGAAAGAGTATTAAGTACAAGCAACTTAATTAATGAGGTGAATAAAGGGATTCTGATATGTCTGATATATGTGTGAGTGTGTGTGTGTGTGTGATGCAAGATACGGGTGCCCTACTTTGAGAAGGTCATTGCAGATGTTTCCCATACTGATGAGAGTGTGGTTTGAATCACGAGGGTTTAAAGGATAAATCTGGTTTGTCAACAAATCCCATGAAAAGACTAAAACCAACAATGAATTGAATCATTCAGTTTATCATTAACAGCTGTGTGTTTAATACTGTGACGTGTCAAGATGTCTTATATGGAAAATAAGTGTTGTGCTCTAAACCAGACCGG
Organism: Cephalopholis sonnerati; assembly: GCA_019142605.1. NCBI lineage: Eukaryota > Metazoa > Chordata > Actinopteri > Perciformes > Serranidae > Cephalopholis > Cephalopholis sonnerati. The sequence continues at coordinate 16,433,377 of JAGQAX010000006.1, forward strand.
CAGAGTCATGGTTGGAGTGGATGTGGTTTCCGCCACTATTTGGCACAAAATGTCACATGCCACTTATGCTGAGTGTGAAACCTAGACAAAATACCGTGTGTACCAACAGCAACTGAACAATACAGAGGACTAAACACATTTCACATGACTTGTGGCTGGATGCAAACGGAAAAAAGGAACTGCACTGTCTCAGGCAACACTTAAGAAAGCTGCTGTTTGCACTCCATTTTTAAGGGTTTCCCTAAAGACTGTAAATAATGGACATGGCTACTGTCACCCATTGGTTTGCTAACTCCTGCAAACTGTTTTCAAGCCTCAAGTTTGGTAGTTTGACTGTTGCCATTTTGGTTTCTTAAGCGGGATTTATATTTGTGCGTCAGCTCTATGCAGCGCCTACACCATAGCCCACGCACATGGCCTGTGTCGTTGTGAGCATTTGTACTGTGGTGTGTCTGTGTCACTCTGCAGTTACACATCCAGAACACCAGTCTGCAGCAGGGTTTCTGTGAAGTGCTGTAAAGTTAAGTTGATTCAAAACACAAATTAAACATGGCTTAATAGCCACAATTTCAAACACAAATATACAAATCACCTTCACTATAACTCGCAGCATTCACAGACAAAGTATTTGTCTTTTGCTGGACACATTTTCCCCACAAATACAACATGCTAATGTTTTTAGCACAAGCCTATGGCATTTTACATTGTATAAATTAGCCAGGTGGCTAGGGGACTTTTCCTCTACTCAAAAAAAGCCAGGGACAACAGCAGTGTTTAACAAAGTTTTACCAACAAAACAGTTGTCTTATACAAAACATGCTTTCCAAACAAATTCAACATGCCAACGTTATTAGCACAAGCCTATGGCATTTTACAGTGTTTAAATTAGCCTGGTGACAAGCGGAGATTTCCTCTGCTCATATGAAGCCAGGATAAATCACACACAGGACTTAAAATGCTATTTTTGTGGAGGCTTCAATGTCTTCACAATTTATTGTTTCTTATCTTTGAAATTAAAGTAAATAAAAGTTTTGTTTCCACTGAGGGAAATGGCTTCAGCTTACAAAAATAGACAGGAGGTCTGCGTTGCTGGGACATGTAGTTACATTTCTGGGGAGGTGCACATTAGGCTAAAGCGTAGGGTACAGCGATGATTCAATGCAGAAGTATACATCCCAGCAGAGGTGCAGGTTACACCATCAGTCGGCTTGAGTCGAGTTCAGACAGCTAGTTTACACTGCTGCAACTTTTTCTCTGAAACGTTCTAAAACGGGTTTGTCTCATCACAAATCTTTGGTCTGAACTGGGCTTAAAAAATGTTTATGTAACAGTTTCATGCGGCATTTCGATGGTGATCAGCTAAGAATCACGCCAGCACTGAGAAGGTACTGTCGACAGTGCTACAAAGAAATAGAGAAAAGAACCTGGAACTAAAGGGAGTTGAGTCGAATGGTGCCAAAACACACAGTATAAATGTGGCACAGGGGTGTGTAGGGGCTTTGAAAACACATCTGTGAGCCATGGTGTCTCTCTAAACCACGTGTTCCCTCATTCTGATGAACATGGGTTCCGTTAATGTGTATTAATCTGCATTTAAAAATAGTTCCCAACAAATGCACTATACTTTACTCCTGTTAAAATGCTGAGTGCCCTGCTTTGTAGGAAACTACTCTGACCTTTTTAAGAAATGAAACTATACATCTGTGACCTGTTTATATTGTTAACATCTTAAGTATGAATTAAAGGACTCGGGTCTTTGCATCGGATATGTTGACAGTAGAATACATTTAGATTAATACTGGTATTTCTCTCCTTCCACAGGCTGAGATAGTGAAGAGATTGAACGGGATCTGCGCACAAGTCCTCCCCTACCTGTCTCAGGAGGTAAGCACGCACACACACACACACACACACACACACACTGACACAAAGACGTCACTAACCCTCTGACCCTCCGCACTATTCCTTACATCCTGGAATGAGATCACCCTCATTCCCGCCTCATTACCTCTCCACCTCCGTGACCCCTCGCTCAGCATCCCTCCCTCCTCTGCTCTCCTCTCCATTTCTCTCCTCCCATCATTCATCATCACTCGCTTCCCGTGTTCCTCTCCAACTCACTCTCACTTCACTCCTCCCTCCCCCACTCTCCCCTGCCATATTCAATCTGTCCTCCCAGGTCTTCCCTCCCCCTTCATTTTTGACCTCCTCCTCTTCCTCCTCCTCCTCCACTCCGCTCCTCCCCTTTATCCCTCCTCCATCCCGCTCCTCTTTTCCTTTATACATGTGTATGTTTGTCTGTGTCAGCGTAATAAATGGTTGTGTGATTCAGATAAGCCATGCTCTTATCTGCCCACCAGGGCGTTGACCTCCACCCATTACAGCACACCAGCCAACCATCCATTCACCGATGTCACACAAGGCTTTTGTGCGTGTGTGTGTGTGTTTCTGTGTGTGTGTGTGTGTGTGTGTGTGTGTGTGTGTGTGTGTGTGTGTGTGTGTGTGTGTGTGTATATGACTGGATGAATAGCTGAATGGCCGGAGGGGGGGATGCATCACCAGAGAGGGTTGTCGGGTCTCTGTTGGGACTATTGATATTGATCTAACCTCTCCACCTCTCTCCCCCCGAACTCTCCTCCCCTTGTTTCTGTCTCGCTTTTATTGTCTCTCTCACTTTCCTTCGCTCGTCTTCACCGCCCCACCCTCACCCTCACCCCCCCTACACCCAATGTCTCCAGCACCAGCAGCAGGTCCTGGCAGCCATAGAGAGGGCCAAGCAGGTCACCCCCCCAGAGATGAACTCCATCATAAGGGTATGATGTTCAGGTCCCGCTTGAGGGTTGTATGATGGCTCCAAAGCACGATTATTGATCATTATCTCTAATTCTGTCATCGTTTTTAATGGCCATCATTTACTGGGTTACACTTTGTGAATTTTGTAACATATATATATTTTAAAATGAGTCGGAAAATTTAGCTATAATCATCCATTTAGTGGGATGATACCCCCGACCCTCCACTTCATGGGCACCATTTTGATAATCAGAACATTAGGATAGCTAGCAAGCTAACTTAAAGACTGAATCAATATGGATGGGGCATTAGTCGGCTCGCTGTAATCCGTCATCTCTGTGGCTTTAATGTTAGCCAGCTACACTTTATCAATATAAGCCTTGTAGTAGCTAGCTTAGCTACTCCATCATTTTACCAGAGGTTTAGTATTAGCTAGCCGAGCCACTCCATCATTTTACTATGGTAGTGTTAGCTAGCTTAGCCACTCCATCACTGTGATGCATGATTCAAAGAGGCGCCTTGCCTTTGTCTTTGTGTCTGCTGCTGTAGAGTCACAGGATACTGGTCTGTTTTTAGGACTCTTCTCAGCACAGCGAGATGCACAGTTTGGTCCATTTCCTGATGCATACCTGTATTTTTCTTTCATACTTTGTACATTAAATATACCTGCAGGATGTGGAGCGTCTGTGGTTCTGAATGTGAAGCAGAGCTGTTGACTTTGTGGGTGCAGCCTGTGCAAACTGGGCCCGTTAGATACAGTTTATGAGAAGTCAGTCAGGATTGTCATAAAATCAACCCACTGATGTGTCATGACGTCAAGTGTGTGTGTACAGCAGGGAGTGATGAAAATGAACAGGCTTGGCAGTAACAATTTGTCTTTCTGCACGTTAAAATGAAACATGTATCCCATGGTATTTTTATGTGTAGTTTTATGTGTTATATTGTGGACAAGGTGTGTCTTCTCTTGAGTCATTTTTTACAGTGTTCTCCTCCCCCCCCCTCACTTTTTTTCTTGGGGTTATATAGATTGAAAATTGCATCTGTTATAAATAAGTTATGTGTGCTGCAGACTTTCCATCTCCTACCGAGCATGTATTTTAGCTATGATATGTGCCTTCCATCTTTCCTATTGTGCCTGAGCTATTAGCGCCGTGCCTCAGGGGTTATATATTAAACATAATTTGCGATGTATAATAGGTCTGTGCATTGCAGATTTTTGCATTTCCCCCAGTGTTTTGCGGTGATTTGTGTGCCGGGTCTACCCTGCTGTGCCTAAGTTGTGTCTGGTTGTCTTCCATGCAGCAGCAGCTCCAGGCTCACCAGCTGTCTCAGCTCCAGGGCCTGGCCCTACCCATGACCCCCCTGCCGCTGGGCCTGAGCCAGCCAACCCTCCCGGCCGTCACCACCTCCTCCGGTCTCTTCTCCCTCTCCTCCCTGCTGGCCTCCCAAGCCCAGCTGGCCAAGGAGGAGAAAGCGTCGCGCGACGGAGTCGACAGCCACCGCGAGGAGGACGGAGACAAGTCCGATTAGATGGTGTTCCCCATTCAGCTCTGTTTTTGTCCAGAGACCTGAATCCCCCAGATCTGAGCTCCCTTGGCCTACAGCCTCTCCCCTGGTCTCCCTCTCTCTGACCTTAGCTAACATGGGCTTTAATCCCATCACACGGCTCCAGCTACAGACCCCTAACCAACTCTCATTACTGGGAGGGCTTTGGCACCTGCCCCTTATATCAGACGAGTCCTGATCGCTTCATATTTACAATCCTTAGGTTGTTTCTTTATCCTCCCCCGTCTTAACCAACGTCAGAGTGTCTCCTGTGTCTTCTTCAAATACTGTCCCTTTTGTATCTGATTAAGCTTCTGTTATTTTATGTTTATTTTCTTTTTTATCAGGACTGCTCTCTATTTCTGTTCCTTCCTTCCTTCCTTCTTGTCGCTCCATCTCTCAGCTCTTATTCCTGTTTAGTTTCTGTTTCTTTTCCTCCTCCTCCCACTCTCACCCACCTCTTGCCTCTGTTCTAAGCGGGTCCTTGTTATGCAGGACTGATCTGTGAGACTGAACGCACCGTACCGTAGGTGTTAAAACAGGCTAAACGTTAAACACAGGGATTCTTTGGCAGGCTGTAACACTTGTCAGACACAACATAGGATTCCTACAAACTTCAGTTTTCCCTAAGAAGGACGTCTGACAGAGATCAGTTGATATTTTTTGGCAGTACAGATTGCATGCATTCATTCCAAGCCGCAACTTGGCTTTGAGTTTAAACGGTGGATTGTAATGGATCAGAGAAGCGTTTAAACAGTGTCCTCGTGCCCCGGCTAGAGAGAGAAACATCCCACACACACACACACACACACACACACACACACACACACACACACACACATGTCCAAACCAGAAACTGCTGCGTTCAGAGCTGAGTCCTTGTATCGAGAAGACGTCTCCAGATTTTGTGTATAATCCTAAATTTATTTTGAGAAAGGAAAAGCACCTTCTTAGAGCAAACTTGATGCTGAGAGCTGTCAGAGCAGATAACAAACCCACATTAGTAAGTAATCCCCCCTGACTTACGATCCTCACCTGACCCTGTGAGGTATGTTAGATAAATCCACCCAGCACCTTAACTGAAGGCAACATTTTCCCCAGTAGTTAAGTGAACAGAGACGCCGCACCTCCCCACCACCTTTTGCATCTTTAATGTGCACTAATATTAGAGCAGGCACCAAGGGGAGACAGTGTGCATGTTGTGTGTTTGACAGCAGAGGGCAGTGTGTGTCTTCCTCCTCACTGGGTCCAGAGCAAAACAAGGACAGGACAAAGACAGTACAGAGAGTACAGGCTGTGTCACGAGGGGGAATGGCTTATTTATCCACTCTGTGTGTACTAACTTAATATACAGAGACTGGACTGGTGACATTTATCTCTGCATGCGGTCAGTCCCGGTCTCTGTCGTGATCCAGTTCTTGAGAAAAACTCTGTTTTGTGGAACACAGAAACACAACTGGACGTGTGCTTTTGACCCCTTCTGTAAAATCTGATTTAAATACTGTACATTTTGATTCACTGTACATATACAGGTCTGTCACGTACCAGACTAACACGACACCCTACAGGCGAGTTAACACCTACGTACAACAGCGAGTGAGAAATCTCCACAACCTAACAGAATTACATCAGTGCTGATCACACAGCTGAAGCACCAGCGTCCTCCACATCTGCTCCGATGAGTAAAAACTCCCCCGCAGCCTCACAGGCCCTGTTTTCAATTAGCTTGTCCGATTAGGCCTCTCGTCAGGTGGAAGTTGGTTGAAACTATGCTGGGAAAAATGTGAAGTAACCAAGCTCTGGTTGTGCTCAAAATCTCAGCAGCAGATCTTTACAGCGCCCTCAAAAGTTCCCACAGGGAAACTCGTGTGATTGAACCATGAATAGACAGTTTAATACTTTCCATTACATTAAGGTTTAATTACTTTAAGATACAACTTTAATAACCTTTTTTTGGCTCTCTTTGGCGACATCTATGGCGATAAGCAGCAATTGCAGTATTTTTGGATCGCACTTTCCAGAGATCCGAACAGTGTTGCCTTCTTTTAAAAGTCGAATTTGTTTATTTTAACTTGGATTTGCACTTGTTTTTGAAGTTTTGTAGTCTTAAGTCATAGCTCTTGTCTTTGTTTGTTCAGTCGTAGTAACCGTTTGCCTGCAGCGCTCACAGAGAAAAAACAGTACGCCGTCTCAAACACAAGTGATGTTGAAGAGCGAGTCCATTACGTTAGCTTTGCCTTCCCACTCTCGCGAACCAACCACTGCATGGTGATGGAAAACACACCACTATCTGTGCGTTGCCTCTGATTCTTCTTGGGAGCTTTGCCACAGGTGCCCAGTTCGTAATACAAATTTAGGGGCTTTCATCAGTGGGCCACAGGCTCAGTCAACATTGGCGTAACTTCATTTGGTGATAGATAGTCGACTTAACAGACATTTATGTCAATTAAAATCTTTAAAATTTTGGCTAGCGTAATGCGTCCATGTGCATTTGGCTTTCAGGTACTTCTGCATTAAGTCAGATATATCAGAGCTTTTAGAAAAATATCCTCAGGCCCCAGTTACAATGTGGGTCATGACGTAAACACTGTTTACAGTGCGGAAGCTGTAACTCTGATACGACAGAGAAAGCCAGAGGCTAGAAAGCTGCGTTGCCACCATACAATTTTGGTATAGTTCCTGTAGGACTGTACGAAAGCCAAACCAACATGCACCTCATCCATAGACGTGTCGATGAAGATTCTCAGTCATCCAGGTCATGGTAATCATATGTGCTATATCATAGGCAACTGGACTTGAAGACGTTACACCCCTCATTCAAGAAGCTTTTTCAGTTCCGGACTGAATGAAGCTTCTTGGATGAGAGGCAAAACGTCTTCAAGAAACGCAAGCAAGTCCAGTTGCCTACGATACAGCACTCATGCTCATCTGTAGACCTGTGTTGCTCTTCCACTGCAGAAAGTACTCTCAACGTAGGCGGGGTTGTTATCAGATGGTAGTGGCCACATCACTGCTCATCCAGCTCTGACTGTGTTTCCTCTTTTCTGATGATGCAGAGGAACGTCTGATCCTTGCTGACTGTCCACAGAACGTGGTTGCAAAACATTTTCTGAACCAAAAGAACAGGCTTGAGTGAGTAGAGTCTCAGTCGCAATCGATGGGATATTTAAAAATAGCTGGTTTGAGCATTGAGCCCTTGTCGAGCAACAGTGACAGTTCTCATGACCAAACCTAGCTCCATCTTTTCCTGTTAGATCAGTGTGCGAGGTACCCCAACAGAGGTGACACAGAACGGTTCATTTGGTGCCATCCACAACTGTCGACATTGGAAACACAAAAATAACCGCCCTAATGTGTAATGAACTGAACTGAACAGAACTGCTTGGTGGAAACAAGGCTCTAATATGAGGGAGATACGAAGAGGTCTAATCAGGCAACATGTGTAAACACCTGTGTAGGTGGACTGCAGGGGTGCAGGGGATTTAACGGGTCCAGCAGCAGTAGAAACAGCTCCATTAAATGTCTCCTTTTGACAACATGAGATGGAGTTTAACACGTATGCCTCCTTTAGGGTGTTAGCAAACACATATTTCCAGCAGAGATAGACTCAGTCGTGATCGGACCCCCCTGACCTTGGCACTGTCAGTCCTCAAAGATTAATTGGCGGCGGCCTGTATATGAAGTTGTTTTATACAAACCCCACACACACACAGACACACACACACATTTCTTATCCTCCTCTCTGGTTTAATGGCTACACTGTGAGAATGAATTGATGTGACGTGTGACATCCTTTGATTTTGGAAAATCACCACTCAAAACAACGTTCAGCATGATGATGATGATGATGATGATGATGATGATGATGATAAAGCACATTTTATTGTTGAAGTCATTCAGAAAGCAAAAGTAAGCAAACTGCACATTAGAAAAAAACCCTCCGTGTGTCTATAAGTTCAGATGACTTCCTGTTGGTGACGTTGGTGGGATGAATCCTTCGATGATGCCTATTGTTGTGTATGTATGTGAATACATAAACAAGGTGTGTATAAGCAGCTGTACAGGTTTGATACACACACACACACACAGATGAAATGCATTGCTGTTGTTACTACAACTGAAGCTAACACGCTATCCTGCTTGTGAATTAAGCTCGCAGCACACCGTCCTCCCACATACTGTATGTGTCTAGCTACAAACTGTACTTGTCGTAGTGATATGCAGAGCGTGTAGACAAAGCGACACACACACACACACACACAAACACACACATCAATGCATGTCTGCTGGGGAACTGAGATTGATTTCTTTCTAGTGGAGACATTTTTTCAAAAGAATGTTTGGTCCAAACTTTCTGTGATCAATGCACTTGTTTTTTTTTTGTTCTTTTTTTATCCTCTTTGTTTTTAAATATTAATCGATATGAACTAGAATGAGAGTTACAAAGCTGACGTTATAAACATACAAATGAAATTCTATGTATTTGTTAAAGTAGTTGGAGGCGCTGGCCTCTGTATACAGTTATACATAGAAAGCTTTATGTGTATATAGCTGCATCTTTTCTTGTCTGTCCTGGATGATTCTTGTGCTATTGTGTTACAAAACTGATGTGACACCAGGGGGGACACTGCAGTACGTTGACCTTTTGCCCTTTGACCCTCTTCTCTGACCCCCTCCCATCTCCGATCCCCTTTACTCCCACACCTCATCCCACCTTCCCAACTTTTGGCCCCCTATAGCGTGAAGCATTGTAAGCGTTTTGAGCTTTGTAAAGGTCTTTTTTTAAATACTTATTTTGTGCATAATGTAAAACCTGAAAGTGTGTACTTTGGCAAAAAAAAATGTTTTGTGTCTGAAATCATAGCTTCATTGAAACAAAAAAAAAGAAACTATAAAAAAAAAGTACAACAAACATTTACTATAAATAATATGAAATGTTCTGCAGTAAGGAAGGACTTCTGGTGCCTTACAAATAAAGTCAATCAAATCATAAGACACGTTCCTGCTCCTCTGTGACTCTGTGAATGTCTCAGTGTGGACGGTTGGAAAGCCTCGACTGTGACGGAATAAAATATTAATTTAGATTCCTGTTTTAATGTCTGTACACTTGTTTCAAGTCACTGTGGTTACTGCAGGTAGTATGGTGAACTATGAGGGTGACCGTCCAAACAGAAGCCCAGATTAAAGGTGAGCACAAAAGTTTTAACTCATCACTTTTTCCAAAGCGGGCCAAATAAGATTGTGTTAAAAATCCAATCTTTCAGGTTGGGATTGGTTCCAGTTCATCTTATCAATGTGTGAATATCAACTTCAGGTCTTAAACTCGGTTGAGGTAGGGTGAACATTTCTTATCCTTCATTTTTTGTTGAAGTTACCTGATCTACAGCAGAGACGAGGTTCAGTTCAGGTTCAGTGTTCAAGACAGTCCAGAATATACACCCCCACTAATGCTCAAAACAGCTACTGTAACAGTGACCATGTTTGCTTGTAATGTTTTCTTCTTGTTTTAGTTTTTCTCAGTGATGGGTTGTGATTGCAAACCTTTTGGCAGCCAAATCTAAAAGTTAAAATGTACAAGAAAGAATTTTAAACGGACTCCCTGGATTCTCTTTCTCTGCATTTGCTAAGCAACTGCAACACATCAGTATATCCTTTCTTTATTGATATCTACTCATCCTTTGGAGAATCAGCTTTGACAAAAGTCTTAGCCAAATTTCAAGGCAATTTTTGTAGCCCACAGAACGTGACTGGAAACAAAGCTGCCTGAAAGGTAGACAATTTTTGGGGGCTTTTTGCCTTCATTTGACAGGACAGCTATAGTGCACCTCTAGAGAGAGAGGTGAAATGACATGCAGCAAAGGGCTGTGGGATGGAATCAAACCCGCGGCTGCCACAGCAAGGACACATCCCTCACATATGGAGTACCGACTCCACCAAGTGAGCCAGTTGTCGCCCCTGCTGGGAGACAGTGTGTAGAATTTAGGGGAAATATTGGTTGAAATTAGGTACAATAATTATGTTTTCTTTAGTGTATAATCACCTGAAAATATGAACTGTTGTGTTTTCATTACTTTAAAATGATCCATTTATATCTACATGGGGAACAGGTCCTCTTCTACAGGGAACGCCTGGTTGCACCGCCATGTTTTGGATAGACCAAACACTGGCTCTAGATAGGACCGTTTGTGTTTTCACGTCAGCTACTGTTGTTAGAAGCCTCTTCACGTTGAGAGCATTAGAAAAAGTAAAACTGCTTTATTCAGTGTTTGCACATGGGTATTTATCAGCTTCATCTCAGATTGGCTCTGATCGGCAGTGATGGCAATACAGTACCTGGATGGACTTGCTAATTTTAGCCCCTCCTGCCAGCACGATGTAATAATGGGCAGCCACAAAATGTGGTCGTCTGTTCAAGCAGCGCTTAAACATTGTTCCAAATTTAGTCAGCACTGAGTTTGAAAGCAGGAATGAATAAGTACGAGATGGAAAAAAAGAACTACAGTAACTCCCCCCCCCCCCCCCCCCCCCCCCCTTTTAAATATACTGGCCTCCATGCTGCTTTCTACTGTTTATTAACCTGTTTCCTGGCTTGTCCATGACATCGAAAATGGCACACCAGGGAAAAAAAAAACAGAGGGATACCTGTCTGCTGCAGAGTCATACACACAGCTCTGGTCTACTGGTTTTCTGATGTTTAGAAACCTCTCATACCCGCGCTAATTTTACTGGAAAAAGAGAAATACACACTGTTCCTTTTAATACTTCGAGTGTGAATAACAAACTCATCAGAGGCCCATTTAGTGGCCACTCTGGAGCTCTTAATCGTACAGTCCACAGCAGATGAAACTGCCCAGTTGTCATGTAATTGCAGAGGTTGAAGTTATATTTTTCTGAGCATTTTAGGGGCTAGGTGTAAATTTAAAAGAATTTTCTTTAATTACAACTTAAAGTCTGCTTTGGAAAATAGCTGCTAATGTTTGTAGTTAATGAGGTAGAATGAAGTGCATGAAGTCTTCTCTCTGTTCAGAGAGGCTGATTTAAAAAAGAAACCTGTGAGCAAATCAGGTGCAGATTCTGCGGGACCAGAGGCCAACACAGATAGCAGCAGAGGTTCTCAGTGATCGCTCCTAAATCTAATAGCATAAACATGAGTTTGCACCATGTGGTGTGGCTTTGCGAGGCTGAAATCCACCATGAGAGCACTGCAGTGTCTCCTGGATCTATGCTGACTTGATTGTCTCTATCCTACATCTGTTATTCCACCTTTTATAGGCCGTGACGTTGAGGTGTACCTGACACGACCACTTTTTTCAGATCCATGATTTTACAGTTTTTTTTAAAGACAGACAGATGAATGCCGTCTGACTGCCTGAGGGGCTCCTGTAGTTCACATCAGATCCACCAGGAGGAAGTGTTGATTTACGTTTAGCAGCAGCTTCACTCTGAAACCAGCAGGTAATTGCTCTGAGGTATTCTCACATGTGCCTCAGTGTTTGTGTGTCACATTCAAGAGGGAGCTTCCTGTTCTTTTGGCTGCGTTGATGAAGGTTTATCTATTCAGCGCCGCATGTACCCAGAATTGATGTGACATCTCAGAGACGGCGGATCGTGGCCTGTTTGGCACCTGCACGTAATCCTCATTTAGATGCCATGCCTATTAAACCTGAGACATAACTTGGTTTGTTGCGTTTACACCTCGTTGCGGAGCTCATGCAGGGCTGTTTTTTTTTTTCCTAACGTGTGAATGACAGCACATCCTTCCTCCTCTATCTCCTTTTCACTTTCTTCCCTTCCCCCTCGCCTCCTTCTTCTGCTTGCCTTTCCCCTGTGTGTCCATGCAGGCAGGTGAGTGTGTGTGCCTGACTGTTTGTGTGTGTGTGTGTGTGTGTGTGTGTGTGTGTGTGTGTGTGTGTGTGTGTGTGTGTAAAAGAGAAAGAGGAAGACTTGTGAAACCTCAGAGTTCCTGTGGTTGCAGCCCTCCTTCCTCTCTTCCTCCCTTCCTCTCTCTTTCGCTCTCCCTACAGACAGCTCTGGATCTGACACTTGAATAAATATGAAAGTGCCCTATTTTTTCTCTTTCTGTCTGAGGATTCACACGCTCCTCACAAGCCGCGACGCAGAGGCAGCAGAGGGGAGGGTTTCTCTCATCCCAGTCTTTTTCTACAGAGCACATTAGAGCCTGTGGAAAAAAGATAAAGTGCCACAATCACACACGAGTCATTTAATTAGTGGCACCTTAAAGGAGTACGCTGATGATATTCAGAGTTTCCCTTGTTGTCAGTAAATCCCATGAAAAGACAGAAATCCAACAATCAATTTATCCGACTAATATTTATTCCCTGATATCCCTCTGTGCCAAAAACATCCTCTGTTGTCCAAAAACTCCCAAAAACACATCAGTTAATCACACAGTTGAAATGTTTCTTCATCACAGTAAACACAGACTCTGTATGTAGTTTATTTTAAGTCTTCCCACCTACACAGTCCTGCTGCTGTAAATAGTCACCACAATACACATCTGAAAATAGTTTTCAGTCCATTATTTACTCTTGTGTGAGCAACATTTCTTAAAAACTACAGCTGTTTTAGGAAATTCACTTTTTAAAGATGAAAGTATACATCTAGGACCATTTTTGTAAGATTTACGTCCCCAGTAAGAATATCTTTGAGAGGAGGACTGTTGGTTTGGTCTTTGGTCTTGGACAATAACAATAATAATCACATAATGTTCTGCACAAAACGCTTTCTATTTAATGTCATATCTCAGGAACAGAAGAGGAAATATTTGGTCAGATATTTAATTGAAGTGGTGAAACTCATCCTGGGCGACCTCCTTGAAACTGTGCTGGTTGTAAGGATCTTCTGTTTTGTTGGGGGACGATGGGTGTGAAGCATCCATGTTTCCACAGACATGAGCGTAAATTGTAAGAGAAACTTGACAAGTACACTGAGGCATAAAGTCGTGGGGCAGTGATTCTATTTATCTATTGTTTAATTTTTTATGAGTGTGTATTTCCCAGCCTAGTCACCAGTATAACATGTTGGCATTGTATGTTTCTGCAAACAACAGAGATGTTCCATTTTTACGTTTCATACGTATGACGTAGTTCGGATGATATGTTTACTTACTGAGTCTCTCAGTAGAGGGAGGAGGGGATGAAGCGACTGCCAAGCAACAGAACGCTGTTTTCGACCATCAAAAGCGTCCGTTTTTTTTTTTTTTTTTTAACAAAACTTAGGGACATGTTCAGCTGTATTTGTAACATCGAAAGTGTTAAAAGCAGTTTGGTACATGTTCAGTCAGGTGCGTAACAACAGAATGCAGTACATTTTAACAACAGATTGGAGCGTGTCCAGCTGGAAGTGTAGGGACCAAACTGGGAATTTTATACCAAAACACGACCATAACCAAGTAGGTTTTGTGCAACCTGGTCGCGACCCCAAGTTGTCAAAGTCCAGCGCTTGGGCAGTGACTTGCTGCATCAGACGCTGACGAAAAAGCCGTCCTTTAATGTCGGTACGATATGCGGCAGTCCACTGTTATAGTGTAATGGTGCTCAGTGGCGTCAGGGGGAAACATGGCATGATACGAACTGCTACGATTTTTATGTGGGAACATCAACAACACCGCTGACCACTCAGTGAGTTTCGTGGCTTTGAAAACGAACGTTTAAGGTGGTTTTAGGACAGATTTACACATGGCCATAGACAGCATTGTTAAGCCAGGCAGGGGAAAGCCAAATTCTCTCAAAGTCTCAGAGAAGGAGCAGTCGTCAAGATTTTGGTCTTAACCACTCTATTTCATCATAAACAACCAGGAATGGGGCTCAAAGTGCAAAATACTGGACTTCTCCTTTAAGTAAGGTGGCTGTGAGTTGTGGCGGACAGGCCCAACGAACAACGACTTTCCTGTTAGATTACGAAGTGAAACCCTGTACTTTTTTCTTGAAACCAACCACATGCTTTTGTTGTTGAAGGCAAAAAACATCTTTTTGCAGTGTTGTACTGACATAGTATGTTTATTTAGAAAGAGACTGTAGGTAAATGTTAAATTTCCTGTGAAAACAGAAGTCTATTTTGAAAGAAGACTGACACAGCATCCCAGAACATCAACCCAGGGTACCTTTCACGTCATATTTGGACGTGGAGGGTCCATGACCAAACGTCAATATGTGATGAAGTCAGAGTGAGAATGTGTTGTTTTTGTGACTAAACCTAACCAGACCTTAACCAAAGCCACTGTCACAATATTAAACTGAAAATTGAGGCTTATAGTTTAAACATATCTGCTACATATCAAACATACAAATGTAACATATCTGTGGTTTTTAGAAAGGTACAATGCCAACATTTACTCTGGTCACTGGGCTGCAGAGCCATTCCTCCTTTTAGGAGCACTGTTGATGTGAAGTAAAGTTGAACTTTGGCAATAAAATTTCTAAAACAATGCATAGGATCCAAATTAAAAATGTACGTACGGACAAAAGCCAAAAATGGCATTTGCCAAAAAATATCCTACAATCTACAATCAGGCTTTCACCTCAACATCTGCATTTCCAGTGTCCTGTCTCCAAAATGTTCGTAAGCATGGGTCAAAGTTTCTCCCATCAAGTCTGTTTTTATAGATCTCAACTTATGCGTGGGAAGTGGCGTACTGCCTCTTTCAGGCCTTGTTTTGTGCATTCGCAATGTTTATAAATGAGACTGCAGATGATTGAACCACTTTTTTTAATATTTTCTTCTACAGTTTTGGCTTTTTTTTTATATATATATACTGCTACTTTCTCTTCTTCGGGCATCTAAAAATTTGTCAAATTAAATAATCCAGGGAGGAAAAATCACTTTAATAGGTGCAGTCAGTGACTCCAATCCAATTCACTTTGTCAAATTCAGCAAATATCTCCTTGCTGTGTGCACTGTCCGTTCTTTGTGCTCTAAAAGAAACAAACAAGAAAAAAAAATCTGGTGTTCATACTCAGACCTCACTCACCAGAATAAATTCTGGCATTGTACGTTTCTGCAAACCATGGATATGTAATATTTATACATTATGTAGCTGACATGTTGAAGCTTTACATTTCTTAACTCTTTAGCAACAATGTGGTTAACGGTTGCTTATGTTTAGGCACAAAAACCACTTGGTGATGGTCAGAAAAAGATCATGTTTTGGGTCACAGTGACTGGTTTTGGTGGCACAATTGGGGCTCAAAATGATGCCAGTTTTGCTTTTTGTTGGACTTAAACTGTCAGGATCAGTTCAGGAAGGACCCAAATGCAGAGCAGGAGGCAGTTTAGAAGTGTTTAAAATAAAAGTGAGCTTCAATGCTGATAAATAAAATAAAAAAAAATCCTCAAAACAGCCAGGCAACAAAACTCAAAGTCCAAAAGAAAGAAGAACCAAAACTAAACTGAAACAAACCAGGAAAGCCTGATGAACACCGGGAAGAAATCCAAAACGGAACACGAGAGACCAGGAAGAAACAGCACCTTGAACACAGGGATGAAAACAGATGAACTGACAAGAAACAGCATGAAACACTCAGGTATATATACACAGAAAACTAATCACAAGAACAAGACACAGCTGGAGTAGGTGGAAAAGGGCAAAAGGAGAAAAATAGCGATTGGCTAACAGCAAGGGTGAGGAGAGGAACACCAAGGTGGAGCAAACAAGACTAATACAGAACAGGTGTGAAGGGAAGACTCTGGGAACAGGGAAGGACTAATGAGACAGGTGTGACAGAAAACACACACCGGACACAACACATGAGGAGAGAATGTACAAAATAAAACATGTAGCAGATTAAACATGAATGAATATCATGAAACAAGGAACACAAACAGAAAACGGATAACAGAATGTAAACAAGAACCCAGGATCATGACACAAACAGTGGTTTAGTGTCACACCATCCACATCCCCTCCACCCCTCTATGATAAAGTCTTATTATATGCATATAGTGAGACTACGTCACTTTATAGACGTTGATATGATACACATGAAACATACAAATGTAACAGATCTGTGGTTTACAGTAATGCACGATGCCAACATTTTCCCTCTGCTGACTGGACCACAGCGCAGCTCTGTAAATGGGAACAAACAAAGTTCAGTCAAAGAAAACTTAATTTCCATTTGCAGTATTATGTTTGGCAGTATGGTTTTGTTCTGGGCCTCTCCATGCTACTATGTGGAAAGCCCGAAGCAGAGAGAACACACCTCTCTGCCCTTCCATGCGCCTACATGGAAAGCCAAAGGCAGGGAGAGCAGCAGCAAAGACCCCCAGGAACAGAACAGAGCAGCATCACTGACAAACAGAAATGACATTGATAAGTCAGACACAGCATGAAAAGGAGGAGCTGGGGTGGAGGCAGCTTGCAAAGCAGCTTGCAGAGGAAGCAGCAACAGTAGGCAGGCCAGAGCAGTTTAAATAGGGCGCCCTGAATGAGATTCACCAATTGGTTGCATAGAAAGGAATCATGTGATCTATCAGCTGACTCCCTTCATCAATCAGCTGCTCCATGTTGGTGCTCTGTTTGGTTTGTAGAAGTTGAACTCAAGTTCGTTTGCCCCCTAAGTGCGGTTCATTTGGGCAGGTGTGAACACAGCAATCACACTTAAGTGTGCACCGAAACAACCGAACCGAGACCTTCTTGAAGAGGTGGTCTCAGTCCAGTTACAAACAAACTCTGGTGCAGTTCCTTTGTGGTGAGAACGTGTTCCGACCTCGATCTGAACCAACTGCAGTCACATGACACATTGTTTGGGTTAAACATGAGCATGTTACAGTCCTGGAGGATTATTAATGTGCGCCTCCTCCTGTACTGCCTTAATATGCACATTCAGCACATCCAATGCATCAAAACATTGTTTTCTAGTTGGAGCCGCGCCTCGTTTTCAAACTGTATGGTTTGACTCAAATGAACAATGACAGCAATATAGTCCACGATGAGCAGCGCTAAAATCAACCTGCGTAGTTGTCCCTCCATTGTGACATTAGAAAGTGTCACATTTATCTTGCAAGTGTACTCTTCTTCAACATTTGGTTTACTTCCTGGATTTTTACTGCATGGAAATTCTGACCAATCAAGAGCAGTTTACGTGTGATGTAGGTGTGAAAGCACCCGAAGGACGCATTAACACTGGCACTATTTGGTCCGCTTTAAACAAAACCTGGTCCGCTTCAACGGATAGTTCAGTTCATTTGGAGTGCTGTGAACGTTCATTCAAACTCTGGTGCGGACCAACCGAGCGAACCCTGGTCTGCTTGAAAACTGGGGGCCTCGAGAGTAAGTGATGTAGAGCGCAGTGCGTACGTGTAATTTACGGACATATATGTGATCTGAAACTTTCAAATCCTTGCAATACCTCGCTTGGAATCTGTTTAACCACAGCAGCACGTCGTAGTCTCTCGCTCTCCATCGTCTTTTTCGGTACTGCTGCATTCGTCTCATGTACAGAGCAACATGCTGGGTAGGAAATGGAAGGGGATGGATTTCTGTTTTCGGCCCTGGTCGATCAATGAGCCGGGTTTTCTTCTTCCTCGTGCTTTTTTTCTTCCTGGTCAGTTTTCGTTTCGGGCAGTACCGCCCCCAAATGAGCAGCTGTTGTAACTGCGTGACGTTGTCCA
Source organism: Cephalopholis sonnerati (assembly GCA_019142605.1). Lineage (NCBI taxonomy): Eukaryota > Metazoa > Chordata > Actinopteri > Perciformes > Serranidae > Cephalopholis > Cephalopholis sonnerati. Next base: position 16,451,347 of record JAGQAX010000006.1, read on the forward strand.
GGCGGTTTGGTCCGCTTTAAAAAGTGCAGTGTGAAAGTGAACCGAACCAAATGAAGGTGTAAATTTTTTGGCATTCCCCGCCCAATCGAACCTATCCTGGTGCGAATGCATCTGTAGACCAAGCCACGCAAATTCCAGCCATCAGCAACAGGGCATTCGTGCTCGCTCCCAGGACAGTAAAAAGGCTATGGATGTTCAAAGAGAAAGGCAGTGGGAGTGAGAGTGACTGTAAATGTGGCACATACTCGACAGCGCATTGTCAACAGTCTTTCTCCAGAATCCCTGACTCCACCTTTAAGTTGCGTACACACAACCTGTGATGAGGACTCACAAGTGGACGTTAATGAAGAGAAACCTTTGAGTCAGTTCAGGCCGTCAGCTGGAGTCTCTCCTAACATGGCATATAATAATACCTAAGCAGTAAATTTCCCACTTCACACCACTCACCTGAAATCGATGCTGTCACTTGCTGCTGATGCTGCTGCTGTTGTTCATGTAGCATTTAAAAAGCCCCACCTCCACCACAGCATCCACCTGTGCGCTCTGAGTATTATTGTCACCCCCTGCTGTGCTGAGCCAGGTGCCTCCTTGTGGGGGGGCGACGAGGTCAGAGCCCAGACACCAAATATCAGCGCTGTATATATTCTGTTATTATATTAGACTGCATCAGTGTGTGAGTCGGCTGATTGAGCTCCAGCTACACAAGTTTAGAAGCCTGAAAATACATGAATGTATGTGCAGTGTGTGTGTGTACACAGTGCTGATAGGAATGCACAGGGGGCCGCGCTGGACGTTTTCTGTGTGTCTGTGATGATGATGATGATGATGATGATGATGATAAGTCTGAGCAAAAAGAGAGACAGCGAGAGCGACGGAGAGCGAGAAGCGTCTTGATTAATCATGATTGACTCATTCAGAGCCCACTCGTCTTTTCCACCTCGCTCCCTCGCTCCCGCTCTCCTTTATGGCTTGATTACGGAGACGTACTCTATCTCTCATTACCCCCGCACCCTCCCCTCCACCACCCTCCATTCCTCCCTCCTTTCCTCCATCTTTTTCTCTCTCTCCATCCGTTGCTGCGCCGGTTTATTCATCCGTCCCTGGGAAAGGAGGCTGTCAATCTCCGTCTGCCGCCTCTCCATCCTCTAACCCGCCTCACGTCCCTTCATCTATCCCCTCCATCCATCCATCTATCTCTCCCATCCATCACTGTCACTCTTTCTCCTCTCCTTCCTCTTTTTCTCTCTCCGTCTCACCCGTTCCTGCCACTTTGAGACTCTTTTATATATAAATTTTCTCTCTTTCTCTCTTCAAAGGCTTCCTCTATTTATCTTCGTCCCCCTCCCCTTTTTTTTCCCTCCTCTGCTCTCAGAGTGATCTGTCGTTCCCTCTGTGTCTGTCAGGCACACTCAGAAATGGAAAAAAGCAAACATTTTACTGTCTCCTTCGCTCCCTCTGTCTCTCCGTCCGTCTGTCGCTGTGTGTCTCTCCCCCTCACTCTCCGCCTCAGCTGGAGGAGCAGTCAGTGTTGACACAACCCGGTCTAATACAGATGCTTCCAGAGATGCACCATGGGAAACCGTCTCTTGGCCTGCTTTTCTAATCTTGTCTTCTCTCTGTGCAGTTCCCCATTGCACACACACACACACACACACAGACACACACACACGATCATGCCATTCTCAGTGCGTGTTTGTTTATGTGTTTGTGAGCCATTTTGCAAGTGTGTATGTGTGCATGAGTTTAGGCATGTTTGCGCGTGCATGTGTGTGTGGATATTGTATCTGAGTGTATGTGCGTGCTCCTCTGTGTGTGTGTGTGTGTGTGTGTGTGCAGCTGAGTTTCTCCAGCAGCAGGAAACAGAAAGAGAGATGAGAACTATTCAAACTTTAATGGAGTCATATGAGATACAAACAACCTCCCTCTCCCTCCTTCACTCGCTCCGTCCGTCCTCTCCTCCGCTGACCTTCCTCGCCTCCCTCTTCCTCTCCCTCTGTGATATTTTCATCTTTTTTTTTTTTTTTTTTAAACCAGCTCTAACCTCCTGTCTCTCCCCTCTGTTCCCTCTCCTCCTCGCTCATTTGTTATTCTCTTCATCATCTCACCCCATTTCTCCCACTCCTCCTTTCTTTTGGTTTTGTCTTTCATCTCCAATCCCGTCTTCATGTTTGACTCATAATGGCTCTCGCCTTATCTCTATTACTCACCGTCTATCTCTGTCGCTCGTTTCTGTCTCTGAATCTCTCTTGTTCTGCTGCCTAATGACTTTGCTTTCTCCGACCGACGCCTCATTGCTTTCCTTTTCTTTCTTTTTATCTTGGACATTGGCTCAGAAAATCTTTCCTCCAATTGCTATGAACCCTTGAACATGTGCATGTGAAGGAATACATTTTGAGATGTACACTTATTTCTTGAGTTCATAGTTTGGAGCAGGAGCACGGACATGTTTAACCGAGATGACTCCCAAAAACATTATTTCACCCCTATGGCCGGGTGCAGTGCATGCTATGACTTCTCAGCCCAAACTCTAAGTGCACGTTCATACTTTATATACCTGTGTGCACCTTTTAATGCAGAACAAAAATCCTGAATTATTTTGGTTTGATGAAAGTGAGAAGTTGGACTGAGTGTCAAAGTATGGGCTAGAATTCTTTCTAAAACTTTGGAAAATAGGCAAACTAGGCTGAATGATACATAAGTATAAAGGCATACAGATTATACTGTTCATGTTTCCTATCATTTATATCTTAAACCTTCCATCTATTGCCGCAATGTACTCCAACCCTGATTCCAAAGAAGTTGGGACCTTGTGTAAAACGTAAACAAAAACAGACTGCAATCATTTGCAAATCGAACAGCTCACATCTCAGCTACATCAGCTGATCTCAAACAGCCCAATCAACTGATGGAGCAGCTGACTGATGGAAGGGAGTCAGCTGATACATCACATGATTCCTTTATATGCCATCAATTGGTGAATCTCATTCAGGGCATCCTATTTAAACTGCTCTGACCTGCCTACTGTTGCTGCTTCCTCTGCAAGCTGCTTTGCAACCTGCCTCCACCCAAGCTCCTCCTTTTGTGTCGGCGCCAGAGCGACACTACAGCGGCACGCACACACACCCGAGCACTCATTTTTCAGGGCGCAACAGCTGCGCTTTGAGATAAATTGAGTTCAACTTTTGGAACATACCAGCACGCACCACATGTCATGTGACAAGGAACAACCAATCACAGTTGACAGATGTCTTTCCCTTCTTCTGTAAATATCATTCTGTGATAAATATGGAGAAGTTTGGAGCAGAGCTTTACATCTGTCCCACAGACGATATACCCACACGCTCCTAAACAGCGCCTGGAAGAACATCAGCTCTGCACTCCAGAATTCAGGTAAACAGGCTATGATATGGAGCTTGTTGAGGCACATAACCTCACGTTTTCCAGGCGGAGAGTGTGTACGGCCCTTTAAGCTTTCCTTGCGGGCGCATGGAAGGGCAGGGAGGCGTGCTCTCTCAGCCTTAGGCTTTCTGCATACCGCCAAATAAAATACTGCAAATGGAAATAAAGTTTTCTTTGACTAAAGTAGCCCAGACTGAACCAGGCTTACTCGTGCATTTAAAACAACGGGACTTGACCACAGCATACTTAAGTGAGAAAGCTCCAGGATGACAGCTGTGCTTGTGAGTCGTGTTTGTCAAGATGCATTAAAGCAGATGTAGGATCCATATTGTGCTCTCCTGATCATAATGTTTGGAAATGAATTCAAATGAGACAGCACAGACTAAAACCAACTAATTGTAAGCATCACAAATGCTAAAATTATTGGACATTATGGCACTTTTTGGCATTATTGTTCGCACATTGTACAGAGAGCAAAATTATCATATAAATACAATAATTATTTTACATCTGGCAACGCTGATCAGTGGGAATGTGTACGGCCCAGATGCATGTGCTGACCAAAACATTGCTTCACAGCGCCACCAGCGATCTTTAACCCCCAGCAGGTCTGTGTAAAGAGCATGTAAGGATACTCCGGAGTTATTCTTCTTGGTTTAATAACAGTAAAACAAATTTCCTTTTTTCTCCTCTGTCCTCTTTTTTTTCTCTCTATTTGATTTTCTTCTAGATTTTTTTTCAGTCCTCCCCTCCTCCATAGTGTCTCTCCCTCTCCGTGTGTCTCTCTATAGTCTCTCTGCTCCCACTGGTAATGTTTTTCAGTGTAGAGCCCTCCCCTGTGTGGTTAGTGGGCTGTTACCCAGCTGCCTCTGATACTTCCTGCCTGTCACTTCCAATCCTGGTGACAGTGTGCCTAAAACACACACACACACACGCACACGCACACACACACACACACGCACATGCATACACACACACACACACACCCTCGCCTTGTCTTTTCCTGACACACCAGCGTTTACGAACATTATTTAGTCGCCTGTCCAAAAGAAATGCATAAACACGCACGCTAATGTTTTTCACACACATACTTGCAAAACCATTTGTCTATTAAGAGACGCACACGAAAATACACACACAGACATACAGAGACGCACACTCAGCTGCAGATGCACACATGCAGGGACACACACACACTTGAAGACAACACTGCATCACATACTGGCAGTGGTGAATGTGTATATATGAGGGTATGAGCATGGAGGCACATATGCCTACACACACACACACAGCAGCACAGCAGTGGAGTAGACTCCCCATTGCTGAAAGCCAAATTCATTTAGCAAGTGCCCTCGCTCTCCCTCTCCCCAGCTCTATTTGCAGACAGCCACACTCCTCCTCCTCCTCCTCCTCCTCCTCCTCCTCGTCTCCTGGCTGCCGGAAGAGAAACCAGGTCTTCTTTTTCTCTTCCTCTGTCTCTCATATTTTTTTTGACATTTTCATTGGTCACTCTCTTTCTCTGTTTTTTTTTTCTCTTTATTTTTCACTCTTGTTTCTCAGTTATATGAAACTATTCTTTAAAGCTCGACTTCAGAGAACTTCTGTGTCGCCTGACGTTGCCATATCTCAGCCACAAAAGTTGCACACGAACACACTGCAAAGCTCGATGGCCAGGTAGCATGTACATTTTGCACAAATAACTCTCCATGCCAGCAGACAGCTGTCCTGTGAATCTGTCATTCAAAAAGGGAAACCGTAAGACCGTCCTGACGCTAGTTAGCCAGTTAGCACAACAACACAATTCAGTGTTGAAAGAGCAGGGCATGTTTACCGTCCGCTGGTGAACAGTAACACGAACCATCGTGACATCTTTCCTTGCTGAAAATCTCAGTGGCTAAAGAAAGTAATCTTACCTTCTGTAACATGTTTGTTTTGGTCTCACTTCATTTTGACTTTGGCTATTTGTTTAATTTTCTCACTTCCGTTTCTCTTATCGTGCACTGAGCTGAACTGCCATTCAGAGTGATAGCATTCACTGATGGGCTCCGCTATCGCAGACACTGATTCAACACGTTGAACTGGCCAAAAAAAGCTGATGGGGCCTGACAGGGGGCAACGGTGCGTGGACACATCACACTGACGAGGGCAGCAGATGCTCATCAACGGCCCAACTTTGACCTTTACTGTTAAGTCCATCTTAGGGTCACATCAGGATGCATTAGCGTTTACACTGCGCAACATTTGTGGTCAAATGTGTCCAAGACCACCTCAGCAAGTGGTTTGAGTGATCACATCACAATGTGTCTTGGTGGTCTTTTACACACGTATTTAGTGCTGCCCACCTCTGATCTGATCATCCAACACACATCTTAAAACCCAGTGTAAACAGGGTCTCTGATCAACTTGTTTTCATTTCGAATGTGACCGACTGCGAACACAACCACAGATATGATGTATCTAATAATGCATTGATTTGTGTGTGTGTGTGTGTATTTGCTCATTGTCATTCATATATTTCCACTTAAGTTTTGTGACTTGTGAAGTGAGCATTTCTTTAAACCCCATATTTGCTCTCGTTTTAAATACCCTGTTATTCTTTGAGGTAACCTTTTGTTTCCTGCTGCTTTAAAACAGTTGTACATGAAACAGTTATTATGCAAAAAAAAAACATCTCTGGCTCTGTGTTGTTGTTGTTGCTGCTGTAATGGTATGTTTTGCCTATGTTTCCAGACATCTGACCAAGCGTAAACAACAGCACATCCCCTTTGCATATCTCCAGTGTGGCTACAAAGTATGACAGCTAATTTCTTTTCAGCTGCCTAAAATGTCAACAGCAAACCTCAGACTTTGACGCGAGCCGAGCATAATCAATGAGCGAGGTCAAAGCTCATCAGCTGCTGCCAATATTTAACAATCATACACAGAGAATCCATCATACAGGAGGTGGAGAACATTTCTCTCCACTGACAGTAGCCTCAAAATACCAGAACACAATGTAGCCACATGTATATTTAGAAAAAGGCCCTCCTGCGATAAATGCATGCCAGAACGAGTTGGCAGGAACCTTCTCACCTGTTGTCTGAGTGTTGTAAGTTATTCTGTGAAACAGTGGAGGTGCCAACTGAGTACACCAAAAAGTTCTTCCCAAAATAATACCAGAAAGTCACAAATTGAGATTGTAATATTACAGACTTTCTGATGCAGCCCTGTCTCATAGAAATTATAGTTATATAGAGAACAACAAATCTGAAATCACGTTTCTGAGGGAAATGTGATGCAGAGTGAATTACATGATAGAGAAATATTGCTGCTGAACATACCTGGCAAGTTCCAAAAAAGTTGATAGTGAACATATAAACAAAGTGTTCACTGACAACATAATTATTTGAGCTCCACCAAAATAGGCAGTCTGTCAACACATCATCCATTTACAGCAACAACAGCATTACTTTTTATTATTACCTTTTGTATTAATATTTCGGTTAGGGTAACCCTAACTCTAACCGAAGTCACAATCTTTCCATATTACCTTAACTAAAGTGCATTTGTTGCTTAATCATAACCACAGACATGAATCTGGACCATGGATGTATAAACAGACCTGAATATAGCACTGGGGGTGTGGCCCATTCAGTCTTATGAAAGTTTTTTAGTGTCACATAAAGCCAAAAAAGTTCAGCAGCAGCATGTAAAATTACCTTGAAGATCAGCAGTGCTTTCCATGTGGCTCATAAGGCCGAGTTTCCACCAAACGCTTTCAGTATGGTACCTTTGAAACCAAAAGTAACCCTTCACACATGGTACCTAGACCCTAGTGTTTCCACCGAAAACAGTGCTCTTGTGGGTGGGGTTGTTGTCACTGTATTTCCTCATTGCCGGTGACACATATGAAAGTCTGTGCATTGTTTATCGTCCACAGAACGCGGCTGCAAGCCGACATTTTCAGAACAAAATAAAACAGGCTGCAGTGAGAGTCTCTCTCCATGGGATATTTAAAAATAGCAGGTATGTGCATTTAGTCCTTCTCAGGCAGGCTCAGGGGTTTAGTGTTGCTGTAGCCCACAGGAACGACACTCCACGATGCTGTTTTTTTTCTCTGAGTGAGGATTAGAATATATGCAGAGCACATAATCTGGTTGAAATTATGTATATAAACCTAAACACTCATGACTAAAAGTGTATGTTATATAAAAACTAAAGTAATGGTCAAAGTTGACACAGTGAAATTTAAGGTGCGATGATGGATTCATGTCGTCAACTCATGCATTGAGTTGAGCAAGTGACATTACAAGTTAATGTTCCACCTTAAAAGACGCCGGCAGTCAACACAGTGAATTAAGTTATTTTTTTTCTCAGACTACAGCCACTGCAAGAGGCAGCAAAACATTATTCAGTATATATTATATTCAGTTTATAGTCATTAACTGCAAACTGTTGTGTTCAGTTCACTGTTTACTAAAATATTTACTAAAATATGAGCACTTTGAATAAAGGCGCTCTAATACTGCATTAATGCACATCACTGGCTACTGAAATGATTAGTAAGAGCTCAGTTCATTTGTTAGTTTGTTTTCTTTCCTGCCAGCTGAACCAAACTGCCGAAAACAAGCTAAAAACTTAAATTGATGAGAATGATAGTTAAAGAAAGAAAAACTTTGGAAAAACTGCAGCTGAAATACAGATTGTACTAAAATGAGGCAGAATCCACACTGACAGGTCTACAGATAGCACTGAAGTGTTGTTGGCATGTATGATATGTGTTGACAGTTCATGGGTTCACGGCCGGGCCTGTCCCGTCTATCACTCCAGCCTCACACCCCCGGCACTACCTATCCCATGTGCCCCGGCTTTGTCTGGTCGGCCCTGTAGTTTCTGGAAAGCACTTTCATCCTGATCCTCATCACTAATTCATCCGCTTACGACCTCCATCTATCAGCGCTAGCTCAAGTATGAAAACACCTCGGGCTAACTCACTACAATCGAGCCCTGGCTTCCTCCTCACGCCATGAAACCCACTCTGTTTCTTTTCTTTTCCACTGATACACCTGAAAAAAATCCTTCTCCCCATCTCACTTTTCATTTTCTTTTTCTCTTCATCACCAGTCTCTCTGTCTCTGTTTTTTGTTTCCTGCCTCTTATATTGTGTTTATACTGTTTTTTTTTTTTGCCTATCCCCCCTCTGCTTTTATTTTCTAGCTGCATTTATCTGAGCTCACCCCTAAAAGCAAGCATTACAGTGAGTGCCAATGACAAGATAATGGTCTGCTTGTAGTTACTCTCCTAAACACAGTAATGCTAATGTTAGATCCTCTCAGCTCCTCTGTGTGCTTCACAAATATATTCCTGCCAACTTGTACTTCAGAATTATAATTCTGTTGCTTTTTCCTTTGTTGTTCATATTAAAAATTTACATGACTGTTGCACGGGGATCAAGGTTATAAACTGCTCACGCTGTGGAAAGTATTTAGTCTTGTTTGAATTTTTAGACTTTTTTTCCGCATCAGGATAATTTTTCTTTTTTATATTTTCTGAAAGAGTACTTTTCTATGCCAGCTATGGTCTGTGGGAGCCATTCAGAGTCTTCGTATGACTTCATAAATACATGGTTGTCAGGCTGTTAGCTTTGCTCAATTGCTGGAATGCTGATTCTTGTGTGATACAAGTGTTTTCAGCTGTCATCTGTGATATGCTACCCAGTGTCGGCTTGCCAAGCCCACATCCTAACAGTTAGAAATCCATTTGAGTCTGTCCACAGTAGTTTTTATCCACGCTAGCGGCACAACTTCAGGGAAGTCTGTCAGTTGGTCAATTGATCGGCCACATTGGTCTAGGATGAAATATCTTAACAGTAACCAGATGGATTGCTATGAATTTTTGCTCAGACATACACAGTGCCCAGAGAATGAATCCTAATGATTCTGAAGATCTTCTGACTTTTCATCTTGTGTCACTGTGAGGTTGGCATAGTCACCCTCCTCGGGATGAATTGTATAACTTAAGTAATCCCCTGGCTAAATTTTTGGGCAGCTTGGTGCTTTTTGGTTGAGACAGCATCAAATGTTGCCACCCATACTAATGGTGTCGTCAAAAGTATCAGTCTGTCAGGAACACTTTAGTCAAAGAAAACTTTATTTCCATTGGCAGTATTATATTTGGCGGTATGGCTCTGTTCTGGGGCTTCTCTGCCTTTCCTCAGCCTTTGCAGAAAGCCTCTTCCACGTGCCTACGTGGAAAGCCTTTAGGCTGAGAGAGCACACCTCTCTGCCCTTCCTCGTGCTTACGTGGAAAGCAGACAAGGGAGAATTCATTGATAAGAGAACTATTGTAAATGTGAGAAATCAACTACTTTCATTTAATGACAGTTTCAGACAATCATCTATTTTTTCTATTTTTTTTTAACTGAAAAAAGTTATTATTCTCCAGTCCATATTTCCTCTGAAGCAAAGGTACCTTCAACATATAGGTCTCCAATACAATGGATACCCCAAGTACAGAAGGCTCCGTCTAGGTTGGAAGGGACAAAGGTGGGATTTCTGGTAATGGGCAGTACAAGGGATACAGGTTTAAGATGAATATTATGAATTATGTCATGTATAACAGGGTTATTGTTATATAACAACTTGTTAATTGTAGTTGCGGCTAGTAGGACTGCGCTTATGGAATACGGTTGGCAGTCTTTCTGCCAGCTTTAACCGCAGTATTATTTTTGGCAGTATGGCTCTGCTCTGGGACCTCTCTGGCTTTCCTCTTCCACCTGCCTATGTGGAAAGTCTTCAGGCGGAGAGAGCACACCTGTCTGCCCCTCCACGTGCAAACGAGGAAAGCCTGAGGCACAGAGCACAAACCTCCCTGCCCTTCCACGCGCCTACATGGAGAGCAACAGCAAAGACCCCTCAGGAACAGAACAGAGCAGCAATAATGACAAACAGAAATGACATTGATAAGTCAAACACAACATAAAAAGGAGGAGCTGGGGTGGAGGTGGATTGCAAAGCAGTTTGCAGAGGAAGCAGCACCTAAACTCTTTAATTAATTCATAAAACACATATAAGTTGAGGTGGCTTTATCTGTATATTCATTATTTGTCAATAAGTTCACCATGGTTTTATTAAGTTAAATATTCGTTTTTAATATTTCTGCCATCCATAAACATTGTCTGTGTGCTGTTAGCTAACACTAACACAATTTCCTGTGGAAACTAAAGTATATTTTGAAAGAAGACAATCATGTAACAGGCAGAACTTGACATGGTGTCCCAGAGCGTCAACAACTAACGCACCCAGGGTACCTTTCACGTCGTATCTGGACGTGGAAGGTCAATGACCGAACATCAATATGTGACAAGGTCACTGTGAGAATATGTTGTTTACTCCAGCCTTCTCTGTCCTGTCTGAACTCATCAAGGAGTGGAAATGATGTTTGTTAAAATCTGCTACGAACTTAAATATTCAATAAAGACTGACATTGGATTATTTTTGGAAAATTATAAATCCCTATCAAACACATGGAATTACTGAACGACACACTGTTGTGAGTAAGGTTGTGTTTAAAGGCTGGGTTTGCCGTAATTTACGAGAGACAGATGCAAACACAACCCTGCAGCACATATTTTTAAATCCTGATGAACCAAGTCTAAACCACTTATTTTGTATTTTTGTTCATGTTCCCAAAGTTGACTCTTAGAGACCACAGTTTATATGTGAGAAACAGCAACTGTAAACGTCTGTACTGGTAGCATGTTGCTAGCTACCTCTGGTTACCTGTGCCACGTTATGGAGAGCGTGTAGGTGGCTATGAAAATAAATGGTTTCTCCTCGGTGAATCCCCTGTCAGATGAATGACTCAGTTGTCAGTAGTAAATATAGCAGGCTTCAGACAGATGGGATGAAGATGGAAAGCTACATCTTTTTTTAAAATGCTTAAATTGGGCTCTTGGTTTGTGTAAACGTCTACCTCCTTCGTCTTTGCGTTTCTGCTTGTCTCTCCTCTTTTTCTCCTCCCTTGGCAGTTCTCTGCTCCTGTTTTTGTTCCTCTCCTTTTGGACTTACCTTGTGTCACTCGTTCCTCCTTTAGACTTCACCCTCGCCACCTTCCCTTTCTTTCTTTCCATCTCTCTTTGCTGCTTTCCCTCCCTCCTTCCTCTCCCTTCCTGCAGACAGCCATATGCAGCGCTGTAAATGGCAGGGTGCTGTGTGGTTGTGATGTGGTCCGACTGTGGTCTGTTTGCACTGTCACTGCGGTTCACTCTGCTCACCAGCCTGCTGCTTCACCCCGTCTGGACCCGGCTGGCTGCCTGGCCGGCCGCGCGGATGGTTGACTGACTGACTGACTGAGGCGTAATTGAGGCGGTAGAGCAAATGCACGCATGCACATGTACACACTGCCACGACCACAAGCCTGCCATAAACTATCCTTGTGTGTCAGTGGAGACACAGGCCAGCCGTCAGCGTCCCATTGCTGCCCTGTTTCCAGCTTAACGCTCCCTGTTGTCTAAATACTCTGACAATACCACCAAACAACCGTTTATCATCCCATAATTGCAACCTGCAGAAAGCTGGTCAGTGATAATAAAGCTGAGAATGATTAACGTGATGACTCATGGTACTTTTAGTCTGGCTGATGGGAACTGTGATATATTTGAGAGAGGCAGAAGGTGCGGCCTGAGTCTGCATGTGGGTAAGAGTGTGTGTGTTTAGCTGCATGTAGCTATTAAACAGGTAGATCTCCAAACAGTGGAGCGGTTAATGAACGAAAAAGGGGAAGGAGATGACGGGAAAGGAGGCAGACTGAGAGGAAATGAAACTATTATACCCAGAAACTTAGTGTACGGGATTTTAGGGGGGGGGAGTGCAGAAATAGGGTCATGTTTTGTGCCTAAACGTGTGTTTGTGCATGTGCGTTTCACCGTCTGCAAAGAGGCAAAGGAGAGAGAAACCGAGTCAGACAGAGAGCAGACAGAGAGGGAGAGAGGAAGAGGAAGCAGGAGGAGGGGTGCTGCCAGAGGGTGAATGTTGGAACATAGAGCATGCTGTGTTGATTTGATTAAATTCAGTTCTGTTCTATTTGCAGTAGGCCTAGTTACTCAGCTATATTTGTACAGTGCTGTCTGCTGAGTTTTAACAACACCGACACAGATCTCTGGGAGAACGGGAGGCCTGGGATTAGGCTCTAAAAACGCACTTTTTAAAAGGATGCACCAAGTTTTTTGGGGGGAGATTAGCCCTGTTAGTCAGTTTTATGGTTTATCCAGTTGCCACTGATACCAAATTAATCTTCATGTCCCTGGTTTGCTCCTGGGCTCAGCGCTCACACTTTATCATACACTACGTGGTAAGAATAGATAACAAGCATTGTCAGGATAGGGAATATGAGAGCGTTATGCAGTAAGTGATATACAAATATCCCATTAGTGAGATACAACGGACCTGCATCCATAGAAAGTAGGAGCGATGGGTGAACGTTACCACACAGAGGGTCTATACGTTGTCCCCTGAGATCTAAGAGTGAAGACCTCACTTTATTTTGGGGGCGCAGACATTTAAACAAGTCGAATAAATGAGAAAAATGATCCAAAGGTCTAATGTTAATGGTTGGTCTGTAGGGTACCACCTCTAGTCCTGGCACTGCAGTTCAACTTTAAGGCCTAGACACACCAAACCAATGTCAGAGAACTAGCATCGACAAGAACCCCCTGCTGCGTCGCCTCCTGTTGCCACGAACACAACAAACTGATGGCCAACCAACATATATGTTTTGCACCTGTGTGAGAGGATATAACTCTCCACACCAGCAGACAGCGATTGTCTGTAATTGTCATTCAAAAAGGGAAACCAGAAGACTGTCTTGATGCTAGTTAGCCAGTTAGCTTTTTAACAACACAGTGAAGTGTTAAAAGAACAGAGCACATTCACCATGCTTCAGTGAACAATAACACAAATCACTGTGAAATGTTTCTGCTAAAGAACTCAATGGCTAAAGAAAAATAATCTTACCTTATGTAACAAGTTTGCTTTTGTCTCACTGCTGCTCAACTCAAGATCTTTGTTTACGTGCCTCATTTCCGTTTCTCTTTTTGTGCACTGAGCTGAACTACCAATCGGAGCAATTCCATTCACTAGTGGGCTCCACTGTGCCGATACTGAAGCCCTTTTTAAATAGGAATTGTGCAAATTTGCAGGAAAGCCCAATCAGTCTTCGTTCTGCATTGGCGGTATTAAAACAAAATCGGGGAGTGCAGCAAAATGCCGCCTGCCTACTTTTGTTTATACAGAATGTGCCTTTTTCGAGGCAATGGGGGGCGTGAGCAAGTAACAAAATGTGTAGCTCAGCATGTGACGTAAACAGTGACGTCTTACGCCTTGCTCCAAGGGAAGCCGCGGCTGGTCAGTCCTTCGGCGATTCTCTCGTACATCGGCCCGTCCTTCACGGTTCCCGTCATCTGACAGTTATTGGCCTCCTCGTTAGCGAGGGCAAGGAGGGCGCGCAATTCTTTATCTCCCCAGTTGCTCATCTTCTGGTTTGCGTTTCCCTAGTGCTGTTAGATATTCATTCCTGCTATCAGCTGTTTCCTGTTTTGAAGTCCACACCAGTGGCTTGCACGTGTGGCGTCATCAACAGCCCCTCCTGTGGCGGAAGGGCGCCTCGCTCTTTTTAGACCAAAAACGTTCCGCCAATATGACTACCCTACGAGGTGGAAAATTGGGCACCTCCAATCAACTCGCCAATCCGGCTCTGTGTGTCTAAACGCTCGCAGCTTGCTGGCAAAACGGCCGAACATTCGCTGAAAATCTGGCAGTGTAAAAGGGGCTTGATTCAACATACTGAATTGGTAGAAAAAAGGTCAACTAGCGCCAACGAGGGGCAACGGTATGACACACTGCATCAACCAGGGTGGCAGATGCTCACCAACAGCCCGACTTTGACTGACAGCTGACCGTGCCAGGGCCTCAATGTGTTCATCAATGAGTGCTCATCGTCGTCAAAACATGCTATAGATCTTTGATGGCTATTTTGGAGTTGAATATATCCAGAGCATCACAGTAAAAGAAAATTGAAAATGTAAAAGCCATTCGGGGTGCAAAACTAAAAAAAAGAAATTTGCAAATGTGTCCATCCCAATTTTTTTTATTGTTAGTTATTTTTTGTTTGTTTGCTATGTTGTTTATTTGTGTTTATTTCTCAGTAACTGTTTTTCTTGTTTATGAGAAGTACAATAAATATTAAAGATAATAACGAGGTGGTGGAGGTGAGGCTTGCCTCGGGCGCTGAATGTGCCAGGATTGGCACTGCTCCTAATGCAGCAGGATGGACAAGACAACATTCAACACAGCACACCAATAAAACCACTGTGTAAATACAGAAAAACATTTTAACAATACAAAGTAAAACAAAACAAAAGATAAACTAGCAACAAAATGCCCCTGACAGTGTGAAAGGTTTACCATTAAAGGTCAGTCTCTGGCACATAGGAATCTGTCTGCGTGGAGTTACCTGCCTCAGCCCTGTGGTTGTGTTTGAGTTCAGTTGAGTTTAGTTACCTCTCTCTGTGAACACTTGCCTTTTGGCTAACACTGTTTTTAGCAGCTCCTGTTTTCAGTTACTAAATCTGTGAGTGACTGTGAGAGCCTCAGTATCCTTCAAACAAAGTGCTTGTCAGATTGTCTACAGTAAAATAGTCCTCCAACAGCATCTTAAAGGCAAAAGTGTACACTGGCTGTTCTGAACAGTCACCTGTGAAGGTGGGGTGAAAAACCTGCTGTCATGCTGTATCCTCCTCCTGGCTGAGTAACACTACCTCCCTGATCCCTCTCCCCGAGCTCCATGTCTTTTGCATGGAATTGTGGGGCTGACAGTTTCTTAAAACTTTCTAAGACCATCAATTATCATGCAGCGCTGTCCCAGGTGTGTGCTGGTGAGAAACTGTCTGAATGGTTTTGAGAAAAACGGTCTGTTTGCAGCCTTATCCACGTTTTCCTGAACCTTGGAGAGACGCAGCCATGAGGAGGCTACAGTTTTCTCTGCACCTTCAAGTGTGGCAGTTTTGTTTCATACACGTCGTTGGATGACACATTACACAAGCTAGTTTATTTGAAGCATACTGAGGCCCTCGCAGACACTCACTGAATCAGTGCCCAAAAACAAAAGCAGCTCTAGAGGTGAGAATCTGAGACTCATTAGCTGTTAAAGGGACAGTTCACGCCCACATCTAAAATACAGATTTTTTCTCTTAAGCAGGAGTTATACTTCTGTGTCGAATCGTCAGCGCACCTATGCTGTAGCCTGACGTGCACCTCCCCGAAATGTAACTACACGTTGCGGTGACGCAGACCTCCTGTCTATTTTTTTAAGCTGAAGCCATTTCCCTCAGTGGAAACAAACTTTTATTTACTTTTATTTCACAGATAAGAAACAATAAATTGTGAAGACAATAAAGTCTTCACAAAAATAGCATTTTAAGTCTTGTGTGTGATTTATCCTGGCTTCATATGAGCAGAGGAAATCTCCGCTCGTTGCTAGGCTAATTTATACAATGTAAAATGCCATAGGCTTGTGCTAATAACGTTAGCATGTTGTATTTGTTTGGAAAACGTGTTTAATGTAAGACAGTTGTTTTGTCAGTGAACCTTGTGAGTTGTAATGGAGCCAAATTTTGTAACGTTACCTTTGTTAAATGTTGCTGTTGTCCCTGCTTTCATATAAATAAAGGAAAAGTCCGCTAGCTGCTAGGCTAATTTATACAATGTAAAATGTCATAGGCTTGTGCTAAAAACATTAGCATGTTGTATTTGTGGGGAAAATGTGTCCAGATAAAGACAAGTGTTTGTCTGTGAATGCTGTGAGTTATAGTGAAGCTGATTTGTGTGTTTGTGTTTGAAATCATCTCTATTAAGCCATGTTTAATGTGTGTTTAATGTGTGTTTTGAATCAACTAAACTTTACAGCACTTCACAGAAACCCTGCTGCTGATTAGTGTTTTGGAGGCGTAACTGCAGAGTGACACAAACACACCACTGCACAAGTATAAATGCTCACAACAGCGTAGGCCACATGCGTAGACTACAGCGTAGGCTCTGCAAAGAGCGGACACACAAGTATAAATCCACCTTTACCTGTAGTGCTATTTATCAGTGTGTATGTAAACATTAACCCCTCCTCGACTGAGCTGTAATGTTTGCTAGCAGTAGATGCATGCTTCCCTCTGTGCAGTGATATGGTTGACCAACACATTCTCACTCTGACCTCGTCACATATTGACGTTTTGGTCATGGACTTTCCATGTCCACACACGACATGCAAGGTACCCTGGGTGTGTCAGATGCGGATGTTGTGGGACACTGTGTCAAAATACACTTCCCATTTTCACAGGAAATTTAACATCTACCTACAGTCTCTTTCAAAATAAAGGCACTACGTTGATACAACACTGCAAATTAATTTGTTTTTCTCCCCTCAACAACAAACACACATGGTTGGGTTTAGGCAACAAAAACATGTGGTTAGGTTTAGGAATAAAGAACAGGGTTGACTTTATAATCTTACAGGACATGAACACCGCTCTCACAGGTGACAGTCGGTATTTGTCGGACCCATCCACCACCCCTCCTGCCCGCCCCTCTCAGACTTTAGCCGCTTTAATTTCCGTCCTTGTCCCATCGCTCCTCCTCTTGGCAATGCCGGGCGCCTTTGCACTATCACGACAACCGGCCGCGGATCACGTGGACGTTAAAGGACACATTTTTTCAATGGTTTCTGACGCCTCAAGTCACTGCCCAGGTGCAGGATTTCGACAAATTCGGAGTGAGACTGGGCTCGGTTGACAGGTGTGGTTTGGTAGAAAGAAAATAGTTCCAACATGAAACTGCTCACAACAAGGTCTGGGGATTGTCTTGAGTTGCCGGGTCACGATTTCTGGCATTGCCAAGTTTTTCAGATCCATTTTTTTGGTGCTTTGGACACCATAAGCTGAGTGTCATGTAGTTCCATTATATTGGAGAGAAGCAACTCACACCAAAATAATCTAGATCAATAAATAGCACTGCAGGTAAAAGGCAAATAAACCTGCCCCTTTAATGATGAGATTTCATAGTACAGTTAGCAGCCAGTCGATATCTGTGAGTTAACACTGTATTCCTCCATGAGTACAACAAGCAATCATTTAGCAGATGCAGACAGAGAGAACAGCAATGCAGCAGCGTGGTTGCCTGTGGTTTGAATGCACAGTGTTGCCAGTGAAATCATTGAAGCTTTAATAGGACCAAATGCTTCCTGGTAGAGAGCTCAATAAGCAAATATTTCCTGAAAACAAATCCAATTCCAGGCGCAACAAATAAGAGATTTGAAAAATATTGCTTTCTAACATAATTCAGTTGAGCTGAAAACAATTTAATTCAGTTCAGTGTTGGATTCAGACTTCCTCTGACTCTGTTTATGAATGTGATGGATAGATGGATGGATGGATGGATGGATGGATGGATGGATGGATGGATGGATGGATGGATGGATGAATGGATGGAGCTCGGTGAGTCAGTGTGTCGATGGTGAGTGTAGCGTTCTGAGTCAATGTCTGGTGACAGCTTGGGAACAGTCAGCCAGCCAGCTCCAGTCCCAGGGGACGCTCAGACTAGGTCACACACAAACACACACACATACACACACACACACACACACACACACACACACACACAGAGCCCAGACTGGCTTGATGCTCGCTCAATGTCACTTTGACATTTACTCTCTCAGGGAACGCTGCTGTCACTGAGGACGATGTGTCATAAAATGGAGGCAAATTTTTACAAGGTTACTCTGAAGTGTACACATACACCATAATACAATATACTGTGAGTAGGAATACTGTATACGACTGTATGTGATACTGTAATTTGTCGTCTATGGACTGAATCCAGTGATTCGCAGTCCAACATTTACGTCTCTTTTAAGATCTGTTAATAGTTTCCCTTTTCAAAGTGATGGATGTGGAACATATTACACAACTGTTTTTAGTTGGATGTCCCATGTCTGCTGCCAGGAACTCATCTGACCGGACACAGAGCATCACGTTCTGTCAAAGTCACACAAACACACACACGCACACATACGAAAACACACGCATGTTCAAATCAAACATTTCAACACATCCTCATTTCTCTCTGTCTTAACCTTGTTTCTCTAACAGGAACACTTTACATATAGCTTTCCAACACAATCTCTATAATGCACACACACACACACACACTTGACACACACACACATTCCCTGGCTGACCATGCTGTCCCAGCTTCCTGCCAGATGGTGTCATTTGGCCAGACAAGGTTGCTCTGCTCCACTTGCCTGCAGAAAATGTCCATCCTAACAAGTTATTTAAAGGGTCACTTCACCAAAATTAAAAAATTATTTAGACCTCAAATGTCTGGAAAAATGTTTGGAAAGTAAACAGCCACGTGTCTTTCCTCAAACAAACCCCCAGTTACTCTGGATAATCCGCAGACCTCACTGTAAACAGTTAACTGACTGTTTTCTCACAAATCGTCTGAATAGACTTAAAAAAAAATGGAGGTAGCCACCGTGGCATCACAGACTGGTTCGTGAACTCCTATTTGAAGCCTTGAGTTCAGCATTTTGGCGGTCACCATCTTGGATTTTTGGAGCCAGAAATGAAAATATTTGGACAAGAGGGTGGAGTCGTGGAGGAGCGAAGGGTGGATGTGACTGAGGCAGAATTTATACTTCTGCACTGAATTGATGCCGTAGAGCCTACACCGTAGCCTGACGTGCACCTCCCCAGAGAGGTGACTAAAGGTTGCGCTGATGCACACTTCCTGTCTATTTTTGTAAGCTGAAACCATTTCTCTCAGTGGAAACTTTAATTTCACAGATAAGAAACAATAAATTGTGAAGACAATAAAGCCTCCACAAAAATAGCATTTTAAGTCCTGTGTGTGATTTATCCTGGCTTCATATGAGCAGAGGAAATCTCTGATTGTCGCTAGGCTAATTTATACAATGTAAAATGCCATAGGCTTGTGCTAAAAACATTAGCATGTTGTATTTGTGGAGGAAATGTGTCCAGATGGCCTTTAAAAAAATAAGTAGCCAAATAAGGAACTGCAGTTTTTGGCACTTCTGTGTCGGCTTAATTTTTCAGCCCTGAAGGTCGCTGCTTGCTCAGCGAACGCCCTTTGACTCCTGCACCCCCTCCTTCACCTCCAGCTGCCTCTCTCTCCTCTAGGTTTGTGTTCTTTTCAGTTCATATCTGTTCGCTCCTGATGATGCCACTTCCTGCTT
This sequence comes from Cephalopholis sonnerati, assembly GCA_019142605.1. Lineage (NCBI taxonomy): Eukaryota > Metazoa > Chordata > Actinopteri > Perciformes > Serranidae > Cephalopholis > Cephalopholis sonnerati. The sequence continues at coordinate 16,471,027 of JAGQAX010000006.1, forward strand.
TTACCCCGTCACGGATACGGTTGCCACGGATAACAGGAATGTTGGAGGGGAGGGGAAGTGTGTGTGAGGCAGGAGAGGAGGGAGGACAGGTGGAGGGGCTGGAAGGAAACTAGGTTAATGTTTGGGGAGGTAAGTTGTGTGAGTTTGATGGCTGGTTTGCACGGTGTGTATCTGTCTCAGGTGGTTAGTGTAGCTAATGTCAGTCTGTAGGCAGGTAAATGTGTGAGGGTATGCAGATGTGTGTGTGTGTTTGGTCCCAGTTCAGGACGGGGTTAATATTGGGGGTTGGGGTGGAAATCCCAGGTGGAACACTTTGAGTTCCTGAACTTAATTGGCATCACATGACCCAGGCAACGTGCCAAGTGTGTGTGTGTGTACCTGTTTTGATAGTGTGCTCATTTGCCTGCAGTTACAAAGATATGAGTCCATGTTTGCATGTGTGTGTGTGTGTGTGTGTGTGTGTGTGTGTATGTGTGTGTACATGTTTGTGCTTCCATTTGGAAATCTGAAGTGCATTTATTTGTGTGTGTAGCTCGCTCACACGTGTGTGTGTGTATTTGTGCGGATCATAATGTGTTCCTCTGTTAGTGCAGACGTGCATGGCAGGGTATATCAAGGCGGTAGGCGCCACAAGTAGAAACAATATCTGATGTCTTTATCTTTGACTCTGTTCAGTTCAAAGCCAAGCCGTATCTGGGGAGCGTGAACGTTTCTGCATACAAAGCGAGCCTGGTAATAAAATACAAGAGCTTCAGAGCTGGCTTAAGGCTCAAACACGCTCCTCCACTGCACAGAGACACTCACATGGCTGCTTTCTATCATACTTGTACATACTACACGCTCACCTGTCTTCTTCTCTGCACCTAACCGGCCTTTTGACAGGATTTGCGTCAACCAATCAATGTGCTTGTCATGCAGGGCTGCAAAATGTGTTGAGATTTGGAGGCCTGCACGTCAGCTAGCACTCCAGCCTCTGCAGAGACAGGTGTTATGGTAGCTGCTGGTCAGCCTTCTCTGCACCACAGAGATGTTAACGTGTATTTTTTCAAGCATAATTCCATTTTAAAAATGTGACATGTAACATTTCTGCATAAAAACGTCTTAAAACACCTTGACCTTTGTTATGTATTTTGTTGAGTTCTTGCATTATTCCAAATGTCCTACATTTAAAAAACACCCAGATGGAGCTGTTTATAGGAGCACTGTTGTCTGCAGTTTCTGTAGTGAGGTATTTCCGTACCATCAGAGAACCTCACGCCTGAAATGTCACCCCAACGCAGAGCATTTAGCAGCAGACCTGAAGGTGCCAACTAGCATAGCCTCTGATGCTAGCGCTAGCAGCCACGCTCAACCAGGCATTCAGACGCAAGCTGAGCAAGTCCACCTGTGACCGACTATTTAACTCCCTTGTAAAATGGATTGCAGTGAACTGCAGACCAGTTTGGGTGGTAGAGGACAGGGGGACAATTGTGTCTCACATCCAGCAGCTTTACTGCGACACGTCCGCCAAAATTCATTTGAATTGAATTATTTAAGTAATTTCACAGCAAAAATTGATGTGTACAATTAATTTGGATTAATTAATCACAGAGCATGTAATTAATTAGATTATTTTTTTAATTGCCTGACAGCCCTGGTAATAAAGCCTTATTTCTGCCACAGTAATCCAGTAGAGACCTAATTTATTTATGTGATATTTCAATATTAATCCAGCTGACTCAGATGTGTCACTATAAGTGGCTCATTGATGATGCATACAGTAATGTTATATCACTGTTTAACGTGCTCATAAAGTTACTTTTTGGTATGATTATTTTGACCACACAACGAAGGTTATGATATGTAACTCTAGTTCTATTAGCACAGACTCCGCCCTCTACTTGACTTTTTGGGTAAAACTCAGTGTGCAGATGCCTGCTTGTGATAAAAGGAGTGTTGTCCAAAGAGTCCAGTCGAGGGCGGAGCCTGTGTGAGATAGGGCTGACGTCAGTTTGTTAGCTGGAGGCAAAACACGGACTCTCCACCACAGGGCTACATAGGAGTCTTAAAATGTCGTCTTGTTGTATTATTGGGAGCCAGAATTGAAGGGGTCATGGCTCAAAACTTAAATATGAACACATAACAGCCGCCACTGCCCGTCAACAAAAACAAAGACAACAATGGTTTAATGTGATAATGGAGGCGATCATCAAAAATGCGCACATGTGATATGGTGCGTCACCAAAATGATGCTCTACACCAAAATGAGAGCCCTGTTGATCAAAGAAACTGAACATGATTTAACAAATGGTTAAATTAATAATTCTGACAGCGTTATGAATTTACTTTTGGCCCAGAAAACATCATACTGTTTAATAACAGTAAAAGGGTCTATAATGTGTTACAGTAGCTATACAGGTACTCGACTCATGTAATGGCAAGTTAGCAATTTAACATAACATTAGCTAACGTTACTTGAAGCTATTTGATTAAAATGAAATGACATAAATAAACATGACCAAACGTAATGGGAATAATTTTGACACATTTCCTGGTCTGTGAACATAATTTCTGCCGGAGTCACGTCAGACAGATTTTTATCAGCAATGGTGGCTGTTCAGCGATGACAACAACAACTCCCATGATCCCATGCTACTTCACAACGTCATCACATTTTGTCTTTTGTTATTGTTTTAACTGAGAGACGCCTAGCAGCAGAAATCATGCGGTGCATTTAAGAGTCAAACTCAACTTTCAAGATGACTCACTGTGGGCAAGCTGCCACTAAAAAATGAGAGATTCTCCTTTTTATGTGTGAATGAGATGAGGCAGCCTGGTTAAAATGCCCTTCTCACCACAACATTCACCTCATGAACTATGAAGATTGGGAGGATTTTGTGGTCAGTGAGATCACTGTATGTGAGTCAGCTGAAAGGTTATGTGGTGCCCGTCTTACACCGACAACAAAGAAGACATAGACGGAGAGATGCACTTGTTTACTACAACTGTTTATTCCAACTAACAAGAGAGCAAATATTCCAGCCCCTATTTTCCAAGACAAAACATTATCATAAAAATGCCTTTTTATAGATTCATTACAGAAACAAAACATCCAGCTGAACCTCCGATATGTGTGTTTGAAAAACACTGCTAACAAAACTCAAAGCGAGTAAAACTAGAGTGAAGTGTGAGCTCATGTAACCTCGGTCATGATCTCTGCACTAACAACCAAGATAAAGACGTCAAGAAGACAGAAAAATAAAATCAAATCATTCTATTATAAACAACTTACACAAAGCTGCAGAGGCTGAGTAAAAAAGAGAAAGTATAAAATGGGTCTATAATGAGAACTGGGGCTCATATTCAGCTCTGTGTGAGGCTCGGGGTTTGTCACGCCACTCGCTGCCAGTTTCCATTACCTAGTGCAGAGTCCGAACTCGCTCCACTTGGGCTCGAGTGCTCTGTTTGCTCAAATGGTCTTGGCACGTTAATGTGTAGTACACCTCACTCAACAAACACTGTGTCAGGGGAGCAGCCGTGGAGTAATGTGTGTAATGGGGAGTTAGGATCACTTTGTTCATACGCAAGGAAAGCATGTATACTTTCCTCCCAGCTTCCCTCGCTCTTTCTCACTGGCTCTCCATCGGTTTCATGCATATAAATACAAAATATTAAAATAAATAACATTGAAATGCCGTGAGGAATCGCTCAAAGTCGCCGAGCTTCTACATTATGCAAGAAAATCATCTGTCTTCCTTTTCCTCTACTCTATTTCTGTCTCTTCCTCTGTACCCTCTTTGTTTGTCTGCAGCGTTCAGCCACGTTAGCGTCACGACTCCAGGGATGGCGAGATCTGTTCGTCAGTCCACCACATTGATCCGGACTGAAATATCTCAACAACCACTGGGTGGATTACCATGAACTCTGGCAAACACATGCTCCTGTCAAGATGAAATGTAATAACTTTAGCGATCGTCTGACTTTTTCATCCATTGCCAAATACTCAATTTTCCAATGCTGATAAAACTGATCCATCATTTAGTACTAGCCTAAGTCACTCCCATCAGCCTCAGCTGTGTTTTGTGGTCAGTGCAAAGACTGTATGTAAAGATGGACGACACATCTCCACCTCCTCTCACTGTGCAAAAATGAAGCCAAAATATCCCAGATACAGCCGCTGCCATCTCATGCTGGTGTCGTCATTTGGAGCCAGAGTCTGTGCAGTAGAGATCCGGCTGTAGAGCCACAGTATCGAGGGTCTGCCCATCCAGCCACCTTACTGAATTGCCAGTCATTCACATCGGTCCACAATGATGTCACTTCCCCTTTTATATTGCATCAGATAACTAATTAAAACCAGATTTGCCAGAAGTATGAACCCTTTGAACTCAGGTTACGTACCCTTTATTGCTACCAGTTCTAGTACTCTAAATTGAGTACCGTCTCACTACAAAGTTGTCGAAATCTGGGGTCGAACAAAAGCCGACCGAGACAGCGGTGTTTGCGTCCTGTAAGATTCTAAAGCTGTTTTTGTTGCCTAAACCCAACCATGTGTGTTTGTTGTCGAAGGAAAAAAAGTCAAATTAAGGTGTTGTACCGACGTAATGTGTCAAAGAGACTTTATGTAAACGGTAAATTTCTTGTGGAAACAGAAGTGTATCTTGAAAGAAGAGAACTTGACACTGCGTCCCAGAACGTCAACAAGCAACGCACCCAGGGTACCTTGCATGTTGTATGTGGATGTTGAAAGTCCATGACCAAATGTCAATATGTGACAAGGTTGGAGTGAGAATGTGTTGCTGAATCTGGCACCTATACCCAATGGGTTTTTTTTGTACTTAAGTTTTTCTGTGATATAAAAATGGAATTTTTGAACAAGCTGCAGGGATGATGTAGTAGTAGTAGTAGTAGTAGTAGTAGTACTGGTATGTAGTACATACTAGACTAAAAAGCAGTTCTGCTCCTCAGCTCTTTTCTGATCACACGTAGAGCTAATCTCCTGTCTGTGTCTGCTTCTGTGTGTATGTGTGTCTGCTCATCTAACAGTGATATTAGGCTATTAACTAAAATAATATAAAAAAGAAAATAGACCAGATAATGAAACTATCACAGCAGATTGGTACTGCAGTGATAGTTTTGGCTTGCTGGGAAGCCAGTGGTGCAGTCACAGAGCTCTGTGGCTGGCTGCCTGGCTTCAGGGCGCCTCTGCCTCCTGCCTGAAGTGGAACCTGGAGGCTCGACGGAGTTGCATTGCTGGCCTTGGAGTTCAGTGGTTGCCTTTCAGGCTTCAGAGGAGGATATACTTTATTAATCCCAGAGGGGAAATTTATTTTTTTTCACTTATATATACACACACATGCACAAACAGGACCTACACATGCATAAATGGAAAGATGTCAGACTGAGGGCGTTGCCTATAGACAGGCACTTTGAGCAGTTCGGTGCCCTGGTTAAGGCCACTTCAGCAGTGCCCAGGAGGCAAACTGGCACCTCTCCAGCTACCAATCCACACTCCATATTTGGTCTGGACGGGGACTTGAACCGCAACCCTCCAATTCTCAATCTAAGTCACTATTGACTAAGCTACTGCCTGCACTAGGGCAGCACTTCCACCTCTTGTCTAAACCTGGCTTTCTCACCCAGATGTGCTCTCAGATATCAACATTTGGCACCAATTGATTTAACACTGCTACTTGGTGGTACCAAAATATTATGGTCAGCACTCTTAGGGCACATTCACACCAGGATATTCTGGGGGACTCTGTTCTATTTGGCGGAGAATGCCGAAAAATCTCACACCTTCATTTGGTTCGATTCACTTTCACACTGCACTTTTTAAAGTGGACCAAACCACCTGGACAACGTCACGCAGTTACAACAGCTGCTCGTTTGGGGGCAGTATTGCCCGAAACGACCACTGACCAGGGAGAAAAAAAGCATGAGGAAGAAGAAAACACAGCTCATCGATTGGCCAGGACCGAAAACGGAAATCCATCCCCTTCCATTCCCTACCCAGCATGTTGCTCTGTACATGAGACGGATACAGCAGTACCAAAAAAGACGGCGGAGAGCGAGAGACTACGACATGCTGCTGTGGTTAAACAGACACCGAGCGAGGTATTGCAAGGATTTAAAAGTTTTCAGATCACATATATGTCCCTAAATCATACGTATGCCCTGCGCTCTACGTCACTTCCTTTCTTTGGTTCGCTGAATAGTTGCATTTCCCACTGTAAGCGAACCACACCACAGTTCACTTGCAAGTGAACCGAGACCCCCAGTTTTCAAGCAGACCAGGATTCACTCATTTGGTCCGCACCAGAGTTTGAATGAGCGTTCACACCACTCCAGACAAATCAAACTATTCGTGGAAGCAGACCAGGGTTCATTTAAAGTGGACCAAATAGCACCAGTGTGAATGCACCCTTAGAAGCACCAAGTTCGGCACCCAAGCCTACTTTGAACATACACTAGCATGATGAGAACTAGCCATAATCACTGAAACCGTTTTTTGGAAACATTTATTTGATGCGTATCATTTTTTTTCCTGGTTTAGCTCATGTCCCATTGACTAACATAGAGGTACCACCTGTATTGCAGCCAGCCACCAGGGGGCGATCGAGATGTTTTGGCTTCACTTCTGGGGAGCTGTCATGTCGTCCATCTTTATATACAGTCTATGGCTCAGTGCTAATTAGCGAATGTTAGCATGCAAACACGCTAACTAAGATGGTGAACACGATAAACATTACACCTGCTTAACATCATGGCTGTTGCTTATAAAATCAAATGTGAAGGGACGTCACACACAAATATTTACTCTCATTCAAAGTGAATTTAAAAAAAAATCTTGTTGCTAAAAACGTTGCTAAGCAATGGACATATAGAGTCTGTAACAAATAATTCTCCAATAACCTGAATGGTAGACTCCAGCTGTAAAAGTGGCTTTAAATATTATGGTATTTATTCATGAAATATGAAACATGTCATATCCACTATCACTTCCATGTACTGAATGAAATACAACCAACATTAGCTTAAAGATGAACTGCCCCAGCACACTGCTGCGCTTACCTTTTGCTTATGTTGGAATAAATTGAGTTTGAAGTTAAATAAATCAATGTATTTGTAGCTGTTGGAAATGTGCATATCTAACATATTATTCTTGTGTAAATTTTGTGAATATATTCACTCGACAGTTAGACAGATCTGGCAACTTTGTGAGGCAAAGAAATCCCCGGGAGGCTGAGGAAAACGTCTCGGAAAAGAAACAGAGGGAAAAAAATCCAAATAACAAAAATATGTTTCATTTCCCAGTGTCTGTATCCTCCATATCTCCCCAAAATCTAACTCCTTGTTTGATTCCATATCTTTTAACAGACACACATGTGCACACAGGACTCACAGGTACAGTGTGTTTTGTGTTTGTGTGTGTGTATGTGTGTGCAGTGCATGCCTGCTCTGTAAGGCCAGTTGAACAACAAGATATATCCCCCAGGAATCTCCAAACATGGCATCATGAATTTTTCAACACTGACATCCGCCATCTGCACCTTGGACAGCACACACACACACACACACACACACACACACACACACACACACACACACACACACACACCAATCCAGCATTCCTCACACGCGTACATGCATCTGCTCTCTTTCAGTCTGTCTCACCTCTCTCTTCCTCTCTGTGTGTTTTTGAACGCTCTGCATCTGGTCGCAAGAACCCCTGCCAGTACATTTTAGACTTACATAATGCATTCTACTGTCAAAGTGTTTAAAAAGAGAGAGACGGGTGGAGAAGGGGAGGAGGAAAAGAGGGAAAACTAAGTGAGGGTCGGAGGTGGAGAAGCATATTGATATTCCTGTTTGATTAGTAATATCGATAAAGCCATTTTTTCCCAGTTCAGTGAGGCATATTGAACTGAAGAAAGACCTGAGTCCGAGGAATCGAGGGAAGGCGTTTGGTATGCAGGATGTATAGAGCAACATGCAGAGATGAAAAACAAAACACAGCGACTCTGTGCTGTGCTGCTGCTGCCGCTGGATAAATGACCAGCTGTCACAAATGCATGGATTTATTTGCCTGGTGTTCATGGAAATGATCAAGAAAAGGAAAACGCAGGGGCACAAATGAAGTAGCACACGAGGTCTCACACACACACTGACTGTGGTGGTTTTACTGAAAGTATTAGCTCAGCGGGGCGCTGCTTTATGCTGTTGACTTTGAAAACACAGCACTATTAATAAATGAAATGTTAATGCCTCTTTGTGTGGTTAGGGGCTCGTGTGTGTGACATGACGGCAAAGTAAGAATTAAATATTGTTCAGGAGAGACAGGAGCAGAGAGAGATGATGATGATGATCGAAGAGGAGGAGGTATTTTATTCACTGCAGTCTGACTCAGTCCCTATTAGTCACACAATTGGTTTGTGCCAAGCAGGCTGATCGCAGCACAGTGTACGACAGCCTGGAGGGACTACACACTCACACACACACGTATATTACGCACATGAAAATACACACACATGCGTATACTGTACACTTACATATGTAAATGCTCTTAGAATAGCTCGTGCTTTAGGACACACACCCACACACAAACCTACTCTCAAGCATGGACACACACACACCAGACCCTCCTCATATGGCACATTTATGATTCACACAAACTCTCACTAATATACTTCACACACAGATACTTACTCATAATACACATGTCTACGTACACCACACACTCACCCTTGTCACACAGAACATACTGTACACAGGCAAACACACACACAAATACAATATATTTATATTTTATACACACATACACAGTACAGCTCATCAGATGTGCAACGACAGATACAGTACAGACACACATCTGTACATAACGTCCTACAGATCTGTTCTGATTTACATCCATCCAGTGTTAATTTTGACAGCTATTATAAGATTAAGTCTTAGACTGAGTCTTGAGACGACAATGCATATTAGTTATAGTCATATTTAAGTTATCTTTATCCGTCATAGTTTTGTTTAGTTTTAAAACTCAAAATGTTTAGTCGAGTAAAATTCATTCACTTTTAGTGTTTTCTATGTTTTTTTTTCCCTTTAAACTAATCCAGTGAGGCTAATTTATTTTTCAGAAATATCAGAATCAAGGTGACAGGTTGTATAAAAAATGTCATTTAGACACATTTTTCTACAAATATAAATCATTTCTATCCACTTACAAATTCTAATTTCAGTCAGCACCACTTTAATCAAAAAAAACTTTGTATCTATCGCAATGTGATATTTGATATTTGGCAGTATGCCTCTGTTCTAGGACCTCCTCTCTGCCCTTCCACGTGCAAATGAGGAAAGCCTGAGGCAAAGAGAGCAAACCTCCCTGCCCTTCCATGTGCCTACATGGAAAGCCTAAGGCAGGGAGAGCAGCATCAATGACAAACAGAAATGACATTGATAAGTCAGACACAGCAGTAAAAGGAGGAGCTGGGGTGGAGGTGGGTTGCAAAGCAGCTTGCAGAGGAAGCAGCAACAGTAGGCAGGCCAGCGCAGTTTAAATAGGGCGCTCTGAATGAGATTTGCCAATGGATTGCATAAAAAGGAATCATGTGATCTATTAGCAGTCAGCTGATCGGGCTGCTTGAGATCAGCTGAAGTAGCTGGGACGTGAGCTGAGCTTGATATCGTGTCCTGCCTGAGCTAACGCTATGCTCAATTTCTCCAGCAGTGTTTGACAGGTTTAAGGGATGATCTATGAGCACACACTCACCGATCATCGTTTAAAAAAACTCAACATCTCGTTGTTTATTTTCTCAAAAACTCTGACACTACAAATAACTAATTTGACACCACTATTTGTATCCAGGTTTATTGTAAACTCTGACTGCTTGAGTTCACTGTTCAGAGGCAGAAAAATAACCTATTTAAAGCCTGAATTTTTTCTTAATCTACAACAGGACAGTCTGCCAGTTTAAACTGGCAGACTCCCTAAAATGTTTTAGGGTGCTTAAAACTAAACTTTTATCTCCATCAGAGAAAACTGATCTGACTTCAGACTCTTAACTTACAGCTCAGCCACACTCACAGATAACAGAGCTTTCTACCTGCCTGTCAAACATCATCAACTCAGAAACCTTCCTGAGACAGTCTGGACTGAGTGTAGTCCTGCAGAGATCAGCTGTGAAGACAGGTGGCCAGTGTCTGCTTGCTCCGCTGCCATTCAGCAGTTAACAGCCACCGCTGCAACTAACAAACTCTACAAATCCATTCAGCAGCTCCACAATCCGCAGTCAGGCACTCATGACTGATTATCTACTGCTGAATTACAGCTCACAACTCGCACCAGCTGCTGACGCTGCTCTGGTGTGAGTGTTTTTGCTGGCTAGTGAAATGTCCTGATGCAGACTATTTGCTGGAGTTTACCAGCCTGTTGCTCATGCGGCATTTGAAGGTAATTGCAAACATGGCTGTTCTCGGCTTTTAATGTCCAATAGTCCACGACTAACATTATTGTCATGTCTTGAAAATAAAATGTTGTTATATTGTTAGGATCTATTTTTAGCTCGTCATCATTTCATTTTTGTCATGGAAGAAAAGTTGTTGATGAAACATGTTCATCATAGTTTCCATCAACGAAATTAACATTGCATCCATCCTAATCTCTAAATAAAGAAAGACCTGAAACATAGAAAATACACATACATTAAGTGCACACCTACACACATACATGAAATGTCATTGAGCTACATCGATTCATATTTCCTCTGGGACACACGTGTACCAAGCATGCAGCTGCCTCTCTCATTCTCTTCCCCTCTTTTTTCCATTCATGTTTGTCAGAACAAGACAAGCTGCTGACTTAATTTTGCTCGGTTGGACTCTTTCCTTTTCCCTAAAGATTTCATCTTGATGTGTTACAGACCATTAATAGAAGGATTGGAAGTTACTTTCTGGTGTTTGGCTTTATGCTCTGTACACTGGACTTGAAATCAAACAACGTGGCTGTGAGGTTATAACATTATCTTCTGGCTGTAATTTAAGGGTATTCACATCGGGGTCATCCCCGTGTTCTGTTCCCAGGGTCCTGTGTCTCTTGATAAAGACTGAAATTGTAAGAGACTGGTGAGGGCCAGCTTTGCAGTTCAAATTGATGGACACTTCAAATGCAGCCTGAATTGTAAAAATCTGTGCAGCCACTGTCGAGATATAAATGTTTAAAGTCAAGGAAACTGTCTTGCCCAGAAATTTGAGGCCGAAGTTTTCAAGGAGTAAAACGTCAGTTGGGTATATGCTGTGGGTGGATAATGTCAATGTATTGACCCAGGGAAACATAGGTTGAACATTTGACCATGATCTGAAACATTGCTTAGAGCATAAAACCCTTCGAAAGCTCTCCTTAATGAGTCATATACAGAGGATATAGAGCTGGAGAACACATACGCTACCTTTACATCCATGTCAGGTGAGCAATAGAGAGAGAGAGATAGATAGATAGATAGATAGATAGATAGATAGATAGATAGATAGATCGATAGATAGATCGGAAGAAAGATAAATAGATAGATAGATAGATCGGTAGATAGATAGATAGATAGATCGGTAGATAGATAGATAGATAGATAGATCGGTAGATAGATAGATAGATAGATAGATCGGTAGATAGATAGATAGATAGATAGATAGATAGATAGATAGATAGATAGATCGGTAGATAGATAGATAGATAGATAGATAGATAGATAGATAGATAGAGAGAGAGAGAGAGAGAGAGAAGAGAGAGATAGATAGACAGATAACTTTTTTGTCCACCACAGTGGAAATTTGTCTTTGGCGTCTCTCAAAAATCAAACGAATAGATGGACACAGACATTTGTAGACCTTTTTGTACATAGTCTCTCACTTTTAGTCAGTAGCAGAAGCACAGTTTTTGCAGTTAGTTTAAGAAATCAAATTCAGTGTTTTGCTGCAAATCCATTGCATTCAGTCCCTACCTAAAGTGTCACATCTGTAGACATGTTTCTTCTCTAGTGATCCTCCATCAGGTCTGAACTGAAGCCAGCTTCATTTCCTGCCTGTTTCAGGAGCCTTTGCCTTCAGTCTGGTCTTAGAATTACATCCATGTTGGACAAATTGGTGCTTCCCAGTTTTATGTCCAATGTAAATGTTCCAATGCAAGAAAAGATGTGCCCTTTATGTTCTTTTCCTCACTAAGAGGTAGAGCGGGTCGTCCACTTATTGGAAGATCTGCGGTTCGATCCCGGCTCCTCTAGTCCACATGTCGAAGCATTCTTGGGCAAGATACTGAACCCCAAATTAGTCCCAATGGCTTTTCCATTGGTGTGTGAGACAGGTGATTGGTCACTGACTAGCAGGTGGTATACAAGTGCAGTACGTTTACCATCCCCAACTGTTTTAGCTGCCTAGCCATGTTTTATTCGCAATGATAAGAAAAAGTTACGTTAAACTAACCATACTGCAGCTGCCAAGCAGATACTGGAAAAAAATAGTTTCAAATGGTTGGCATTTGATGTAAAAAAAATCTGTCTAATTGTGAAGTTAATTCATATTTTCTGGGGTGTCTTTTTCAGAATTGTCTAATAACAACATTTGTGTCCAGTAACTGAGTGAAGTTGGACTGAGGTTAGCTGACTGTCTAGAACATTACACCATTTGTTTATTAAGAACTCACTGGCTGCTTTAGCTTCCTGTTCAGGAGCATTGTCCTAAAGCTGGTGTGTAAAAAGGTTTAAAGGCAGCTATGAGTTCTACACTGTTCACTCAGTATGGACGTGAACAATCTAAGATATCTCTTACACTGAAAGTCAGTGATTTAACCTTTATTAAATCATGTTTCATTTTAGATCTAATGTCCCTGAAAGCAGCATAAATATATCACTGTCCACACACACATGCACAAGACTGACACAGTTCTTTCCTGCAGCCGGGAGCAGGAAATAAGTTGGATGAAGCTAATTATGGCTCAGAGTGTTGCTGCACATGTCCCACACATACAGACCCGCGAGACGCACAGCCAGGAAGTCACACTGATCCTGCAAAAACATACCCAATCGCACCCAGACACGTCAAAGCACGCACAAACGGACACACACACACATGCATACACACATATCCATACACAGAATCGCCAAATGTTTGCACTCCAGGGTCAGAAAGTCACATGTGTTTGCAGGCGCTAAGGGACCTGTAACACACTACAGGTACATACACATGGCAGTTTTATTCGTCCCGTGTGTGTGTGTGTGTGTATTTGTGTGCCTGTGGTTGTTTTCGTCTGTTGGTATGTGTGTGTGTTTTCCAGTGTGTGAATAGGCGTCTATTTATCCAGCATCAAACCAGACCAGAGTTTATCCAGAGTCCCACATCACAGCGATAGGGTTTCTCTCTCTGCCGTTTCCTATTACTGCATGGATTAGTCACTGCAGATCTGCAGATCATTTCACTGACCTGACTGCTGAGTGACAACTGTGTGTGTGTGACAGGAGGTCAGTCCATGATTGATTTCTGACCTCATCTTTCATTTCATACCCATACATCCTTTGTACTTTTTCAACAAAGTAGAAGACAACAATAAAACAAAGTTCTTGACTGATGAATCTTAAAAGTTCAGATGTTTTGAAGTGGGGCTGTACGAGGTACTTATCCATAGTCAGTGTGTTACATACGGTAGATGTTGGTTGGCGCACCCCCAGGTTTGGAGAAGCAGGCAGGTAGTACCACCATGGACAACCTGGTCTCACTCCGACAGTTGTCGAAATCCAGCGCTTAGTCAGTGACTTCAGACGTCAGACACTGACAAAAAAAGCTGTCCTTTCACATCAGATCAGGGTGAAACGCAGCGGGACAACAACAAAAGTTAAACCACTGGAAGTCCGAGTACGGCAGGTGGTAGTGGTAGTGAATGGGTCCAACAACCACCGACTTTCACCCAGGAAGCTGGTGTTCACTTCTCATAAGATTATAAAGTCAAACCCAGTTCTTTTTTCCTTGACCCAGCCATGTGCGTCAGTTGGCAAAACGTAACCACATGCATTTGTTGTTGAAGGAAAAAAGTAAATTTGCGGTGTTGTACCTGCTGTAGTGCTTTTATTTTGAAAGAGACTCTATGCAAACTGTACATTTCCTGTGAAAAGGGAAGTATATTTTGAAGACTGACGATGCATGTAACAGGCAGAACTTGACACAGGCGTCCCAGAACGTCAACAACCAACACACTTAGGCTGCCTTGCTCATTGAATCTTGATGTGGAAAGTCCATGACCAAAAAATCAATATCAGTTTAAGTGGACGCTATATAGAGAATATTTTCACTTCTTTACCTTGCCGTCAGACAGCCCTTTCCTTGGCACTTCTCAAGCGTAGAACTCTCTGTGGTGAGTTCAGTCTCCCCCTACAAACATTCTTGTGCATCCTCTTGTCTCCACAGTGGACAGAATTTCGTAACTTCTGGCCTAATCACTAATTTTTTATTTTCTTGTATTGGTTGTCTCCTCCATATACTAATGAAAGTCTGATCTGCAGTGTAATACATCACGTGGGATGCATACAGAGTTATTGGGTTGTGAGAATGTAGTGTCAGAGAAAAGGTCTGACAGCGAGGTAAAATGGTAAAAATATTCTCAATATAGAGACTTGAATCAACTGGTGTCTGCATTCACAGCATCCCTTGATGCCCATAGGGTAAAGCAGACCAAGCACAGGGAAAGGGAGCACAGGCTGTGCAGGTCTGAACTGAAACAACGCATGGAGGATTACCTACAACCCACTTGTTTCCATTAGTGTCCAAACCCTGTCCTGCCCTCCACTTCAAATGCGGCTCTACTTCTGTCAGGGCGTTTAAAGAAATAGTTTGTCAGTTTGGGAAGTACATGACACATATTGCCTTTGTTGCTGTTAGTCGCCACTGAGACTTTGAGACTTGAATTTTGTAGGTGGGACTTTTTCCAGGTGGTTAAAATATGTTTTGCTGCTGTCCCCGTCCACTGCAGTACATTACTGAGCTTCTGTGTTGGCACTCCTGTCTGCTTCTCTAAACTGGGGGCGCATGTACTATCCCTTTAACTCAAGAACCTCTTACTAGCTTTTCCCACAGCTCTCCATTACATCTCATAGTCCAGTGGTTCCCAACTGGTCCATCCACAGGGTCCAGATTTCTCCATCATTACTTTAAGATCCCACAGTTTAATATTTTCAGCTTTAGTTTTGGACATGTCTTCGAGCTAGTTTGCTGTCTCTCTCAAGTAACTGTCCCTTAGTGACTCGCTGTACAGCAGGAAACACCCCTTCACAATAAAAGCTCTGTGTCGGAAATTCACTGTACTTCAAATTAAAGTGTGTTTTAACAAACTTGACATGTTTGCAAGTCACTTGCGGTCCATTCAGAAAGGGTCCATGACCCACCAGTTGGGAACCACTGTCATAGTCTTTCTGACCCTCACCAGTTAATTAGTGATGATGGAGAACTCTGTCTGCTGATGAAGATGGTGAGATGTGGTTGAAAGCTCTGGATAAAGCTAGTGAGTGGACCTTCATTTAATTAAAGGTAACTGCATATAATGTAAGAATACAATAAATTTTAATAAAATGTAATAAAGTAAGATGTTTTATCTCGTTGATTTCACTCTGCACAATCAAACTGTATTTTAAAAAAAATCCCAGAGAGATTTCTGAGGTGTTTGAGTTTCCTGTTCAATTTGTTTTTTTTAAATGAAACATTTCAAACAAAACAACAGAAGAACTTTGATGTCATGCACGAGTTGGATATCACACTCATCTCAATCCTTATAATCTAAAACAATAATGAAAAACATCAGATTTTGGTGCGTGATTGTTTCCAGACAACAATCAGGGATAAAACTTCTGCAGAAGAAGAAACAGATATTCCAGTTTCTCCATCAACAGCAGCCTCAGCAGACCGTGCAGGCTCACTTCTTCTCAGGTCAAAAACACTCCGGCTTACTATCCCCGCCATCGAGAGGCACTCAACGTGACTAACTGAGGAAGATGTGCTGAGGCTGAGGCAGGCTGAGGAGAAGCAGGTATACAGAAAACGCCAATTACGTATTCATGCGCTGAACATCACAGCCAGCGATGATCTCACTGTGCCCCAGCATGGATGTTTCCTTTAATAAGTACATACAGTACGGACGTACTCCCCCCGCCATGCATACTGCATCCCACAGCCACACATTCATAAATATGACAGTATCCTCTTTGAGAGAAAAATACATGTACCCTGTCCATAAAGCTTTACATCAGCCTTTCACACGAGTTAAGACCAGACAGTGAGTAAAATGGGAGTCAGCAGGTTTTTATTTTTACTGTGCAGCAGCAGCAGCAGCAGCAGCAGTGTTATAAAATGTGCTCTGTGGAGGGGGTTATCATGGCGACACCAAATATCACAATATCACCTTGAAATAAGATGCATGCAACAAGCAAGGGACTCAGACAGGAAGTGTGTAAGCATGTATGTGGGTTACATATAGATAAAACTACACATAGGCAGCAGTGAGGTATGGGACTTTAAAATCAGAGCAAATAATTGCTCTTTTTTTTAATTTAGCCATTATTTAACCAGGAAGTCCCATTAAGATTGAAAATCTCTTTTACAAGAGAAACCTGGCCGAGGTATCAGCCAATCAGAGCACATTTAGAATGCAACAAATACAACATGTAATACACAAATCGTTGTTACTGCATCTTTGTGTCCCTGTTGAGTAATTTTATTTATTTATTTATTTTTGCATAATTTTGTGTCTCTTTGTTGTTGTTTTGCCAGTCTTTGTAGTTATTTTGTGTCTCTTTGTTGTTGTTTTGCCAGTCTTTGTAGTTATTTTGTGTCTCTTTGTTTTTGTTTTGCCAGTTTTTGCAGTTATTTTGTGTCTCTTTGTTGTTGTTTTGCCAGTCTTTGCAGTTATTTTGTGTCTCTTTGTTTTTGTTTTGCCAGTTTTTGCAGTTATTTTGTGTCTCTTTGTTGTTGTTTTGCCAGTTTTTGCAGTTATTTTGTGTCTCTTTGTTTTTGTTTTGTCAGTTTTTGCAGTTATTTTGTGTCTCTTTGTTGTTGTTTTGTCAGTTTATGTAGTTATTTTGTGTCTCTTTGTTGTTGTTTTGTCAGTTTTTGCAGTAATTTTGTGTCTCTTTGTTGTTGTTTTGCCAGTCTTTGCAGTTATTTTGTGTCTCTTTGTTGTTGTTTTGCCAGTCTTTGCAGTTATTTTGTGTCTCTTTGTTGTTGTTTTGTCAGTTTTTGCAGTTATTTTGTGTCTCTTTGTTGTTGTTTTGCCAGTCTTTGTAGTTATTTTGTGCATCCTTGTTGTTGTTTTGTCAGTTTATGTAGTTATTTTGTGTCTCTTTATTATTGTTTTGCCAGTTTGTGTAGTTATTCTGTGTCTCGTTGTTGTTGTTTTGCCAATCCACAATAAAACAACAACTAATCAAACATAGTGTATAGTTGAATTCAGTGTTTGAAGTGGAATAAAGTCAATTTGCACACCAAATATCACAATATCACCTTGAAATAAGATGCATGCAACAAGCAAGGGATTCAGACAGGAAGTGTGTCGCATGTACGTGGGTTACATATAGATAAAACTACACATAGGCAGCAATGAGGTATGGGACTTTAAAATCAGAGCAAATAATTGCTTATGTGTGTGTGACTATGATTATGTGTGCATTGTGTATTTGTGTGTTTGAAATAGAGCTACCTTTCCTGATATAAAGACAGAAGTAAAGAAAGACAGAGGAATGGGACAGGAATAACTGACTGCAGTATTTCAAAGCAGTAACATATACTGCATGACTCCTTATATCCCTGCAGGTTATGATTTATGTTGCTCCATGTGCCTCATTAGAGGGCCACACATTTACTTATTTTGATTTCACTGTCTGAAGTGGAATAAAGAAAATTGGCACGAGAAAAAAAATCTTTAATTTCGAGCTGGACATGTCTCAGAAGTGAGGTGTTTACCCACTGTGTGTGTGTGTGTGTGTGTGTGTGTGTGTGTGTGTGTGTGTGTGTACTGTAGCCTGTGTGCGCGCGCAGTAGAAATAGCGGGATTGAAATTAACGGCGGAATTTACTGAGCATTTATGTAGCGTGACTGACAGCGTGCGTGCGCGCGCGTTAGTGTGTGTGCGTGCGTATGTGTGTGTGTGTGTGTGTGTGCAGAATAATTGGGACTTCAATGCCCACAATCCCCACAGACTCCTCAGCTCCCCCCCGCCCCCCCTCCTCCGCCCACACCCATTCAGCGGCAGGCTCGGCATCTGATTGGCCTGATTACACCGTGACATCAGGACCCAACGTGGGGCATCCTTAGAACGATTGGTTAGAGCGAGGCATGCCTTGGGCCAATCAGAGCGCAGAGACAGCCCTCAAACAAGGAAGAGCATTTAAGGTGGAGCGGAGGAGTTGCTGCTGTCCTCTCCCACAGTCTAAATTGAGATGTGAACACATTAAACTCGAGTTTTCTCGTCTTTACAGCGTGTTGTTGATGTCAGAAAAAGTAAAGCAGACGCAGTTAATGACCTGACACGTGACCTTGTCCTGAATGTAAGTTAAATTGTCTCCAATGACCGTCATTTTGTGCTTTTAGGGTCAAATTCATGTCAAACTGGTGCTGCTCTGGCTCTCTTTCCTCCAGTGTTGTAGTTATTCTGTAGTTATTTTATATTTCTTAATAGTGGGCCCCACTCCTCAGTTTGGTAACCACTGACTGACTCAGATTTATAAATACCTGACTGCTGACACAAATGACTGCTGCTGCTCAGTTAGAAATGTTTACTACTGTTATTAGCTGATGTAATGAATACACATGAGTAAGTGAGCTAATATCATCTGGTGCTGCTGTTTTGGCCTTGAGAGCTGAAATCATAGTGTCTGTACTTTACTTACAACAGCTGATTCTGCTCCTGTGTGTTGCAGATGCTGACCGTCAGTGTGAAGGTGCTGACTCTCCTCTGTGGATCCCCTCAGCTTCCTCATGAGGCAGAGGTCAGTAAAATGCAGTCAGGATCTATAGAGAAACTGCAGCTGCTAATGTTCTCCATCGTTTGTGAAAACTAAGTCCAAACTGGCAAATAAATATTTTAAAATTGTTTTCTTGTGATGAATCAGAAAACATTTGCAGTTGCATTTGATTATCTGACCTGTTGAACAAGACAAACTCCAACAATCAGTTACACCAAATAGTTGGAGAAAAGCCACACTGACTATAGTCACATCTTTTGCTCTTGTGTGGTTTTAAATACTTACTGGAAATATATTTGTATAGAAATTAAAAATGACCTAAACATTGGCGAAGAGTTTATTCCTTTAGGGAAAATGCCGAAGGGGATGGTTGGATTTGAAGATAAACACCTTATTAAAATACTAAACAAAATACTGGCTCCAGAAACAATGCCTGAGTGTAAAGAAACGGAGGGGCCAAGTGGAAATGGAGCTGTTAACATATCAAATCAAAGGAAACCCTAAAATGGGACGCACATTCTGGGACAAATGGGAGAGCTACATCGACGATGGGGACAAACATGAGGTCAGAACCATAATGCACCTCAACTAAATAAGTAAATGATTTTTTTTTTTTTGTATTTACTCATTTGTCAACAGCATGTTTTCTAAACAAATTGTTAACCTTATCATTTTGACGATTTGTTGATGAATTATGAAGGATACATGGACTGAATTGTATAGACTCGGGGGTACTGGAGTTTGGATAGTATATAAATGTTTGTATTTAGCCACTTTTTATTATTCCTGATATATTTGTGACCTTGTTGAGGGTTTGTTTGTGAGTGTTTTTCCTTTATTTGTGCTTTCTTTATTCATTTTGCTCGGTGCGTTGTTAGTTATTTACCTCAGTTACATATCACAGTGATATCTCACATCTCGGAAAAAATAAAGCTAAAAAAAATGTTGAGGAAGGCAAACTTGCCAAGTTTTCTCTACTGCTGTATCCAACCCAAAACACAGATCTTTGTTTCTGTGAAAAATCTATATGAAAACACAACTGATGAATTACGTAATGTGACATGTTATCGTGTGGAAACATGCTACAGATCACGGGCAGATTATGAGACAATGGGCCCCTGGGCACAGACATGCAAACGACTCAACTGCTTCTTCTACATTGGAGCGAGACACACAAACTTGTGCAATAACAAAGTTGTTATTGCATCTTTGTGTCCTCTCTTTTTGGTCATTTTGTGTCTCTTTTTTGTTTTTTTGTAGTTATTTTGTGTCTCTTTGATGTTGATTTGCCAGTTTTTGTAGTTATTGTGTCTCTTTGATGGTTTTTTGCCAGTCTTTGCAGTTATTTTGTGTCTCTTTGTCGTTGTTTTGCCAGTTTTTGTAGTTATTTTGTGTCTCTTTGTTGCTGTTTGCCAGTTTTTGTAGTTATTGTGTCTCCTTGATGGGTTTTTTTGGCCAATTTTTGCAGTTATTTTGTGTCTCTTTGTTGCTGTTTGCCAGTTTTTTGTTGTTATTGTGTCTCTTTGATGGGTTTTTTTGCCCAATTTTTGCAGTTATTCTGTGTCTCTTTGTTGCTTTTTGCCAGTTTTTGTAGTTATTGTGTGTCTTTGATGGTTTTTTTTGCCCAATTTTTGCAGTTATTTTGTGTCTCTTTGTTGTTGTTTTGTCAGTTTTTGTAGTTATTTTGTGTCTCTTTGCAGTTCCTTTGCATCTCTTTGTGGTCTTTTTGAATTGCTTCCTGGTCTATACATGTTCATTTGATTAATTTCACAACAATTTCCCAGGTGAAGGTCATGGCATACCCGGATACTTTAGGCTTCGGGACCTGTAGCCAGTAGGCCTGGTCAGTAATCCCTCCATGATATAGTCATATATAGGCAGTAATTTCAAACACCAAATACATCTGCAAGCTTTGAACCTATCTAACTTCTGGAGAGTGTTGATGTCTGTCCGTGTGTTTGTATGCCTGCCCATCTGTCTCTCTGAAACCCTGTGTGAGGAGTCAGGGGAATAATTACCTGCATAATGCATTCTAGACAATTAGATAATGCTGATTAGTACAATGGGCTACATGGGAAAAGGAAGTGTTGGTGGTGGGGGCATCATTGAACGACTGTGTGTTTGTATGAAAGAGAAGCTGAAAGAGAGATCTTGAATGGAGGCAGATGAGATGAAGAGGAGAGAGCCACACAGGAAAATGTGTGTCCAAAAATGGAAAGGATTGATCCTCTGGGAAGAACAAATTTCCTCACTGAATTTCATGGCAATCTATCCACTGGGCTGTAATGGTTCTTTTGAGTGACTGTTAGCACTGATGCCTCACAGCATGAGGACCCTGGGTTTGAGTCTTGGACAGCTTGTGCTTTTCTTTGTGAAGTATGCATGTTTGAGGATATCAGCCTGAAGACATGCAGGTCAGGTAACTTAGAAACTCCAGACTGCTTGTACTGCAGGTGTGAAGGTGCTATAGTATGCTGTGCAGGAGAAGTGGAAATCTTAGCCAGATGGTGGTACTATTTTTGCAAAATAGGCTGGCTTCTGACTCCACACATGATTTCCTCTACGTGCCAAACTTTTAGAGTTTGAGACAAAGCTGTTTCCGCTGCAAGGCTCAAGCTGTGGAGGTAGACCACAGAGGTTCAAACGCTGGAAAACATGCTGGCCAATTAGAGCTCCTCTTACTGCCCTGTGGGTTGACTATTATTTATCTATTTATCAGTGTGGCACATTGACTGCATCTCTTTTAAAGGGACACTAAGAGACTGGCGTGGACTGTTGTATAGGATAATAGTACATTGAATTTTCCTTTGTTTTCTGGGTTTCCTCTGTGTCAGTCGCTTTGTAAACATCATCATAAGGTGACATGAATGACAGCGAGTGGAACGTGATCACAAGCAGGAACACGTCTCCTGGTGAGGCACATTGTGTTCACTCCTTGTTTTACTTTGGTGATCAACTCATTTGAAATGCTTAAACGTAATGTGACAGTAGCACAGGTAGAGTCAACTGACTTGGTAAGGTGTTTTCACACAGCAGTATATTTTAAAAGTTTGCTAACATTAGCCACCAGAAGTTATAAGTCTTACCAGACCAAATAAAACTGTAGTGGCAAACCCTCTGAGTGTATTTAATTGAACATTGTTGTGTTTTATTATTTATGAATTCCTTTTTTTCATTTGTAAGAAAATGAATGTGGCATAACTTCTTGTAAATGCAGCAGTAGTAGTACTTACTTAAAGGGACAGTTCCCCCCAAATCAAAAATACATATTTTTCCTCTTACCTGTAGTGCTATTTATCAGTCTAGATTTTTTTACTGTGAGTTGCAGAGTGTTGGAGATATCGGCCATAGAGTTGTCTGCCTTCTCTCCAATATAATGGAGCTAGATGGCACTCGGCTTGTGGTGCTCAAAGGGTCACAAAACAAACATTTGAAAAACTCAACAGCAATGTCTCTTTCCAGAAATCATGACCTGGTTATTCAAGATAATCCACAGACCTTGTTGTGAGCAGTTTCATGAAGGAACTACTTTCTTGCTACTGAATTACACCCACCAGCCATATCACTGTGCAAAAGAAAGTGTGCATCTACTGCTAGCTCACCTAGCACCACAGAGCTAGCTAACGATACAGCTCAGCTGAGGAGGACGCCATTAATCTTTACATCTTGCTCTGTTACATGATACGGTTGGTGGGTGTAGTTCAGGAGAAAGAAAGTAGTTACTTCATGAAACTGCTCACAACAAGGTCTGTGAATTATCTTGAGTAGTCGTCGAATACTGGCGCTTGGTCCGTGACTTCTGGCGTCAGACACCGACGAAAAAAGCTGTCTTTTCATGTTGGCATGGGACGCGGCCGGTTGCTGTTATTGTTTAACGCCACCTGGCAGTGTGAGGGGAAACGTGGCGGTACAACAAAGAAACTAAGGGGGCAGAAGTCTGAGTAGGATTGGAGGGAGGGCTGGTGGATGGGTCCAACAACCACCGAATTTCACCAGGGAGGATGGCGTTCACATCTTGCCAAACCCTATTCTTTTTTTCCTTAACCCCACCACGTGCTTGAATTGGTTAAATGTAACCATGTGTGTTTGTTGTTAAAGGAAAAAAACATCGATTTGCGATGTTGAATCGATGTAGCGCGTATATTTTAGGAAGAGACTGCAACAGGCAGAAATTGACACTGCGTCCCAGGTAAGCTAGCAGTAGATGCATGCCTCCGTCTGTGCCGTGATGTGGTTGACAGGTGTAGTTTAGTAGAAAGAAAGTAGTTCCTTCACGAAGCTGCTCACAGCAAGGTCTGCGGATTATCTTGAGTAACCGCGTCAGTGATTTCTAGAAAGAGACATTGCTGTTGAGTTTTTCAAATATATATTTTTTGACCCTTTGAGCACCACAAGCCGAGTGCCATCTAGTTCCATTGTATTTGAGAGAAGGCAGACATCTCTACAGCCTGATATCTCCAACACTCAGCAACTCACACCAAAACAATCTAGATTAATAAACAGCACTACAGGCAAGAGGAGAAATATGTGTTTTTGATTTTGGGGTGAACTGTCCCTTTAAGTTACAGAGCATCTGATATAGAGTCTGAAAGCAGTGAAACACAAAAGAAATGAGCGTTAGATTGAGTATGACAGAAGGACACAGTAGTAAATGTAATAAAAGAGTTCAGAAACCATTTTGCAAATCAATTTAGAAAATACATTATTTGTCGATTTAAGTTCTATTTTATCATCCCCACTTCAAATAATTAACAAATTAGACTCTTTAATCCTGCTCGCTAGTTTCAACCTGCTTAGTATCAGTGACCTCATGCTGTTAATACAAGGCCTTCATCACTGTTGTCATCACAACCTCAAAATGAAACTGTACTGTATGAATGATTTTTCCTCTTAATGTCCCCTACATGTGTCAGACCTCCTCTGTCAGTGCCAGATGAGCCAGAATTACTCATCCACTCACAGCTGCTCTAATATACAGACAAATGTTTACATAGTTTCTGACTCAGAATAGCTCAATGCTTACTTTCCATCAGATCAGATATTTGACAGAAGTGCTAAAATTAGCCACACAGCGAATTCAAACTTAGCTGAGTTTTAATTTGTTAACATAAGCCAGCATTAGGTTTCCCCAAAAGGATCTGTAGTGTTTGTTAATAGACTGCATTGGATAATAGGATGTCTGTGTGTGACCTTGATTGAGGCTCTGGGGCTGCCCTCTGGCTAACCCGCTTGTTATCAAATGCAGTTTCTGTCTTACTGGAAACCCTCCACGGATGCCAAGACTGACTGTGTCCGATTCTACAGTGTCGGATTAATGGCTGTTTGATCAAGTTCAAAGGCAGAGCTGCCCCGGATAAACTCATTATAAACAGCGCCAAAAGACGGCCGGGCCAGACTGCTGCACTGTACATGGAAAGGCTTTAAATACCAGGTCTTAGTTGGTCCAGGTCCATTCTGGGCAGTCCTGTAAATAACATGTGCAGCGGAGCCAGCAGTCACAAGTAGGCAGGGACATTGTTATCTCGCCGTGGCGGGGGTATTTGTGGGGTGTTACACTGGTAGTCCTCCAGATACTCGACTTATTGATTTTGATGACATCTTTAGAGGTAAGTGGACGTCGCTGTGATGCTTCTGCACCGCAGTCCTGCCAGATATCACGACACAATGTGTGCCCCTTCCTTTAATGCTCTTTTTTTTTGGGAATGTCTATTAAAGGTAGCACACTTTGTTGGTGACTGTTGATTTTTTGGGCGTAGGGATGGCTGCCCAGTTTTTCTGTCTGTTCCAAACAAACCACTGTTGCTGCTGAGGAAGAAGGAAAATGATTCGCTTCCTGTGTGGCAAGTGTTTTTTCCCTAAAAGACCACCTACCAAGGGATGGTTAGAAAAGCAAATGTACAAGCAATGTAGTATCACACTACCTGCCAATAGAAAGTAGCAAGAAAAACATGTATATTTATAGGAGGGCTGCAAGTAATGATTATTTTCATTGTCAATTAATTGGTCAACTATTTTCTTGATCAATTAATTAGTTATTTGGTCGATAAAATGTCAGAAAATTGTAATAAAAAGAGATATCAGTGTCTCCCAAAGCCCAATACAACGTCCTCAAATGTCTTTTTTGGCCACAACCCAAAGATATTCAGTTTACTGTTACAGAGGAGTGAAGAAACCAGAAAGTATTCAGATTTAAGAAGCTGGGATCAGAGAATTTTGACTTAATTTTCTTAAAAAGTAACTCAAACCAATTAATTGAAAATAAAATTAGTTGGCGATTAATTAAATAGTTGACAACTAATTAATTAATCATTGCAGATCTATTCAGTGTATCGTGAAGTATCTAATATATTTGCGGTATGTGCATATTAGACCAGTGGTTCCCAACTGGTCCAGTCACAGGGTCCAGATTTCTCCTCAGTCATTAGTTCAAGGTCCACACAGTTTAATACATTCAGCGTCACACTTGCGTTTGGACGTGTCATTAAGCTAGTAAGCTGTCTCCGTCAAGTAGCTGTCTGTTATTCACTCACTCTACAGCAGGAAACAGCACTTCAAATTAAAATCTCTCTGCTGGAAATTCACTGTACTTAAAAATAAAGTGTTTTTTACAAACTCAACACGTTAGCGAGTCATTTGCGGTCCATTCAGAATGGATCCGCGACCCATTTTTGAACTGGGACCCACCAGTTGGGAACCATTGTATAAGACAATGAGAGTCTTTAGAGACACTGTCCTGAGTTACATGTGTGATTCTCTACAGCCACATGTCAAAGCTCCTGAGCAAGATACTTAATATATATACGCAGAGATTGCTCAACAGGACTGCTACGAAGTCTCTTCATTATGCCTAGACTGGATAAATAATGGGCGTAGCTACCTTGACGTTACCCACTGGTTTGTTGACTCCTGCGCTATGTTCCGAAATCTATACTGCCATGAGTACACTTACACACAGTACACTGTCCGCACTTACAGAGTGCACAGAGTGCTGTTCCGATTCATTACTGTATGGCGCACTTACCGGATGTTACGATCACGACTACGGCTGTGACTCGTCAGTGACGTCACCCGCCAACAAACTGGAACAGACGGTAGGTCAGTGGTTCTGCCCACTGACCTGTAAGTGTTCCCGCCTTTTCTGCTACGTAGCTAAGATGGCGGCCGTTGAGTATGAAAAGTGTACAATGTTCCACACTCTCAATTTTGGCCGTTATGAGTACACATCTTACGTCTTTTAGGTACACTTCTTTTTCGCCGCGATCGTAATGTGAACGCCCTATGTACCCAAAGTGGGTACAGTAAGTACAGAAAGTATGGGTATTGGAACAGACGGCTGTTTTGAAGACTTGAGTTCTGCATGTCAGCTGTCGCCATCTTGTTTTTTTTTGGAGCCAGAAGTGACGATATTTGGGCAAGAGGTTGGCTCTGTGGAGGAGGGAGGGGTGGATCTGACTGAGAAGCTGAGGAAGCTATCGACAGACAGCTTGTCACTGAAAGTGCCCCGCCCTCAATTATGCGTAAATTTAAATCTTATTAAATGTAAACAGTTGAGTTATATAAAAATTCACCCTCTGTGCAGTTCTCATGAATGTTGAAATTAGCCATAGAGACCAAAATTGTATTTTGTACCAGGCTGTAAACTTGTTTTAACATGGGAGTCTGTTGGGATTGACTGGCTTCTGGAGCCAGCCTCAAGCAGCCGTTTAAAGAACTGCAGTTTTAGGCACTTTCTTGTGGGCTTCATTTTTCAGCCCCTGAGTTTGCTGCTTGATTCCACCTCTGCTTTTTTGTACAGAACCAAACAATGGCAGCATCATGCTGCCTTTGTGTGTGATTTGAGACAGCATGCAGGAGTTCTGGTTGATCTCGTCCTCTTCTCTGAGGATAAGGAGCTCCCAAACCTCATTGTCTCCCAAATTTGAGAACAATTTTTGTTGTTGTTCTTCTTGTTTGAGTTAGCTGTTTACTCCTGCTAGCTGCTTTTAAATTA
This sequence comes from Cephalopholis sonnerati, assembly GCA_019142605.1. Taxonomy (NCBI): domain Eukaryota; kingdom Metazoa; phylum Chordata; class Actinopteri; order Perciformes; family Serranidae; genus Cephalopholis; species Cephalopholis sonnerati. Next base: position 16,497,979 of record JAGQAX010000006.1, read on the forward strand.
AATCTCCTGTCAGTGGGTCACACACATCAAAACATCACACCCGTCCTGTCCATGGTCCTGTCCTGCTTGCTGTCCTTTTTACACAGACAACAATTCAACGCCGTTACTACCTCTGCTGTTGGCTTAAAGGCGAGACAACTCTGCCCCCTCATCCCGTGATGGTACCCTTTAAAAAGAGCAGCAAGACAAAATAACAGCACGAAATTCCCGTCTAGAACAAGCTGTGTAAAAGGGGCTAATGTGATGTCTGACTGCCTGCTAAGTCATTATAGATCAGCATAATGACTTCAAATATAACACTTATTTAGACTTGTTTGTGTAGCAGGTTTGTTTTTCTGGCACATGTGACTTGTGACATGAAACAGTGTAGGAATCAACTGCCAAATTATGTTTGGTGCCTCTTTAAGCATGAGAAACCAAACAGCATGCATGCTCACCACTTGATTATAACCACATTAAGGCAACAGATTATTGCAGCTAAACTTTATTTGAAGTAAAAACCCATGCCTCCATTATTTTGTCTAATATCTTGAGGTGCCGGTGTGTCATTAGACTTCTTGAAATCTACCTGATTAACTGTGAGTAATGTTACTTTTCCGTTGCTCTTTGGAAGTGTTGTAGGACTTGAGATTGGTATTGTTTTCAAGAACGCTTTTTGAAGGTCGTGTCTCGAACTAGATCACATTTTAACTTGGTCTTGTCTCAGTCCCAAATAGCACTCAATATTTTAATTCAAGACGGGTAAAGGTGACAACTGTGAGGATATCACTGAACTGCTGGTGCAGAAAAGTAGTGATGACTAAAGATAATTAAGCTGACTTCACCTCCCTGGTGTTAGTGTTTGTTGGCTCATAGAAAACAAAAGGAAACTCCCACACATAAAATTCACCTCTGCAGTGTCTTTTGATTATTTTATCAAAACATTTCTCGTGGTATGCTCATATATACGTATACAGTATGGTCATAAAAGAGGTGAATAAAGAGGAATCTTTATGGGGATGTGGATCTTTCAGATCAGTTTTTAGGAGTGTCTGGTTTGCATGTTCCACATTTTATTTCAAGTCACGCAGTGTGTGATTCGTACTGGTCTGGTCTTGCTCTTGACTTGATCTCGACCCCTGAAGGTCTTGGTCTTGTCTTAGTCATGACACTCTGGTCTTGGTCATGACTTGATCTTTTAGATCATCTTGACTGCAGCACTGCTCTTTGGTTGGAGTGTCTGTGTTTGGGAGGAGTGACCTATGTGGTTTGACACATTGATCCATTTACAGTTGACAAACATCTGGATCCAATGCGTCTCAGCCCACTTCCTGTGGAGGTTTGAGCGATCAGATGAGTTCATCAGTGCATCCTCGGTGTGTTTACATCTGGATTTATATGTGATTAAGCATGATTGGATAGCTATCCAATCATCCAGGACTCATTTTAATGCAAGGTGTAAACTGGGTAATAAACTTATCACTCTAAGCAACTATCATGTGTATGTGCGTCTGTCGGTGTGTGTGTGTGTTTTTGTTGCGTAACAAGTGTGTCCACATAGCTGTCATGAATTTGTGTATGAGTGTCGGATCGTTTGTGTGTGTGAATCTCGATTCATATCAGTTTGAGCCTAAGTCTTTGTGCATGACTGATTGCTTTGTCTGTCTGACCACAATTGAAAAGGGATCCATCTCTCTCTTTGCCTCTGTGTCTCTCCTCCCTCTGCCTCTCTCTCTCTCGTGTGACTGGGTGTCTCTATCTGCTCAGTTCCACCTTAAGAGGAGCTTTAGCAGCCTGTCGTGTTTGTGTTGAAGCCAACAGGCACAATATATTACAGTCTAGGGCTTGCTGCTGAAAAGCCCGCTGGATCCTCCACTGACCTGCTGTTCTTTCCTGCTTTCCTCTTGCGTTTTTTTTTCCACATTTAGATTAAAAACAAAGCTCTCACTCTCTCTCTCCTTCTCTCTCTCCCTCCTCCCCTCCCTCCTCCTTCTTCTTCTTCTTCTTCTCCTCCTTCTTATCCTTCTTCTTCTTTTCTGCGGCAGCAGTCAAGGCTCCAGTGTGTCAGAGAGAGGGTGAAGAGGAGGAAAAAGCAGAGGAGAAGACTGTTTGGACGGAGCTGAGTGTGTGTTTATGTTTGTATGTCTCACCATTGGACGGCCGGGTGAAGGGGCACGAGGAGAAGAGTAGGAGGAGGAGGAGGAGGAGGAGGAGAAGCAGAGGGAAGCCTGCCTGGATGAAATTCTCGGTGTCATGTCACTACGAGTGGACCTTGACTGATCACAGGGTGAGGGAAAGGGAGAGAGACACTGAGAGGAAGACGAGGAGGTGGAGAAACTGAGACTTTGGTTTCACTGGGAAAAGAAGAGGAAGGAGGAGAAGGAGGTAAAGTCTGGAGCCCCGTTTTATCATGACATTGTTGGATAAACGAACCGACGGATTGAGCGCTCCTCAGTGGTGTGTCAACAGGAATTCGCCTTAGAAGAGAGAAGGAGAGCAAGGAGAGAAAAGAAGGAGACAGACTCTGGAAGAGTATAGACTGCTGTGTTCAACCCAGCTAAGGAGCAGGGACTGGACTTACAGAGTGTGTGTGTGTGTGTGTTGGGGGGGCTGTGTGTGTGTGTGTGTGTTTGTGTGGCTGTGTAACCGGTGGAGGGCAGAGGAGTGGAGGGCCAGGGGACTAACCTGGCCATCAAACGGACTGGCAGCCTCTCCTCTCCTGGGATCATGTACCCTCAGGGCAGGCATCCGGTAAGTACCTCCTTATGTCTCTTTCTCCTGTCTGTCTGACTCTTTTCTTCTGTCTCTCCATCCATCTGTCTGTCCCTCAACTCCAATCTTGCAGTTGCTTTTTATGTCTCAGATTCACCTTGTCACTTGTATCTCCCTCTGCCCTCTTTTTGCTCCCTGTCTGTCTCTGTCTCTTCATGCCTCCCTGCTTCTCTTCTTCTCTTGTGTCTCTCAGTCTCTCTTAATGTCTCTCTGCTTCTTGGGTCCCCTCTTGTCTTTGTCTTTCTGTCTTTCTGTCTGTCTTTTACAGCCTGTTGTGTCCCTCTCTTGTTTAGTTATAAGGACTGTACTGTAACATGAGGAGTGAGGTGTGAGGGGAGGGGGGTATTAGGGCTGAGAGATTCCCTGTTATGCACACACACACACACACACACACACACACACACACACACACACACACACACACACGCACACGCACTTCTCTGTCAGCTGCAACCAGGTGCCTTTGAGATCTTGTTGATGGTTAGCTGTGTAGGTGGCATATGACTGAAGCTGCACTCCTCAGCTTGTGCGTGTGTGTGTGTCCATTAGTGTTTCATTAGTGTCTCTAGGTGTGCGTGTATGTGTCACTGTTTGTGTACATGGCAGCATGTCTGTGAGAACAGACATCTGTGTGTGTGTGTGTGTGTGTGTGTGTGTGTGTGTGTGTGTAAATTGGGCCGTACAACTGTCAGCTGTCCATTTGCTCATTTCAGTTGCTAAGCAAACACTTGCACACACACACACACACACACACACACACACACACACACACACACACACACAGTCTGTTTAATTGATAGTTAAATTCATTTCCATTACCACTAAGAAAGGTCGTGAGTGCACAAGTACTTCCCCTTTAATACCTCCTTAAAGTCCCTTCCCTCCTTCAGTTTCACCCTTCATCAGCAGTGAGAATTTGCCATTAATTTACCTGCCAGGGTAAAATAAAGGTTAAACACATAGACTAAAAAGCACAGAAGGATGAATGACAGCTTAGGCTCAGTCTGGCTTAGGCCATTCGTTTCACAGGGGCCCCGGTCCGGTTGCTATAATCAGATTTGGTTGTCAGTCTCTTTGTATCTGCTACAAATGGGTCAGTGGCCACTTTGCCTCGCAGCCAGCCAGCCAACCACTCAGTCAGCCAGCAAGCCAGCCAGCTAGCTATCACACAGAATTATGAATGACATTTTCACAAGAGGAAGGCATGAGGAATCAATTATATGTACAGAGAGAATGCTAATAAGCCAGCCGCTGGAATAGAAGGCAGAGAGAGACGCTGAGAGAAACAAGAGAGAAGTGAAAAACAAAGGGAGAAAGTGAAAGATGTAAGAGCCAAGAAAGATAAAAAAAAAAAGGGAGAGAAAGAATTCTTTAAAAAGGCACGGCCGGGGGTGGAAAGAGAAATGAAAATGAATGAGAGATGCAAAGGAAGAATAGCGCGTGAACATTCCTCTGTTCTCTCCTTTAGAGGCGTATCAGAGAGCTTCCTGCTGCGATGCTCTTCGTTTGTGATAAAGTTCAATCCCAGATTGAGCCAACTCCAACCGATCGATAGCCTCTATCTCTCTCCTTCTGTGTCTCTTCAGTTTTTCTCCCTCTCCGTCTTTTCTCTCTCTTCTTCTCCTTCCTCTGCAGCCCTCCTCTGCCAGTGGAACTTTATTTCTGGTGTTGCTATGAAATGTGATCTGTGGAGAGGTGTCAAGGTGCAGAGAACAGTTGTGTGTGTGGTTACAGACAGCGAGTGTACGTACATGTGCACGAGTATTTACATACGTATACATGTGTATGCGTGTGTTTGTCCTCATAAATGCAGAGCAAGGTTACTTGTAAAATATGCAGTTCATCTCAGCTTTTCATAGCACAGCTGGAATATAACCCCTGTCAGAGCTCTCCTTGCTGGTGCATTCGAGGAAGATCCAATATTTCAACAATCATAGTTGGCTGCTGGAGAGCATCGCATTAAGGACCCGATGTATGTTGCCAGAAAATAAAATCAGATGCAAGACCACAAGAACCGCTGGATCTTGTGGTTAAAAAAGGCAACGTGAGCTCTGTGCTTCTCAGCAGTTGACTTTTTAAATCTCAGATGTCAGCTCATTTTTGATTGACACCAACAGTGACAGATTTCAAAATGGTCTCCTCTTGAAACCGCATCACCACAAGATGATAACTTTGACAGAGAAGCAGGAGTGATGAATTGACCGCTGTTATAGATCAGTTATCTGAAGCAAACATAGTTTCTTCAAGTTGATTTTCACATCTCAAACGAGTTGACTGGCTAGTTTGAAATGAACGAAATCAACTTGAAAATCATTTCTGTGAAAATGCAGTAACGTCAGATATGTGTGATTTATAGCAAACCTCTCTATGGCACTGTGTGTGAAGAAGTTTGTAATCATTCTGTCTCATGGCAGTGTTTAATATGTGCATTGACATGTAGCTGACCCGAGAGGCATCAGTGTCCACTTAGCATGTTTTATGTTGAGAGGCCTCTGCCTGTCTGGATGATAAGAGGTCAACCTCGCCGATGCTTCAGAGTTAACAGTCACACTTTGTCTGACTCTTGTCTGGTGATGTGATGATACGAGGATCTGAATGATGTCGGAAAGACTGTATCGGGCTAAAACTATTGATCTGTACTTAAAAGAAATACTTGATTTCGCCCCATTAGCTCCATTATCAGCATTTGGAGACTGTTGCAATTTCTCCAGACAAAAAGTCCAGTGATTTTTCTACGTCCTCCTTGTTTGTGTATAGTGTCGGCAACAAACCAAGCGCAACAATAAACAGCGGCCGCCAGAGATGTAAACAGTCCGGCTACGCTAGCCATCCATGCTAGCAGCCAGCTTACCAACGTTAGTCTTTCAGTCCATTTTCGTTGCTCTATGTAGCTGTCCAAGCAGTGGTCAATGCCAGATATCTCAGTATGTGTTGTCAGATGTCCGCAATCCAAAAACAGCTGTCTTATCCTCAAAAAATTAAGTCAACAGCAGAGGGTGGGAGGTGTGAAAAATTCAAAACGCAGCGCTACAACAACCTGGAAATGACACTGAACAACCATGTCCCACCACGCTGAGGAAGCAGATTCTACCCTCCAAAATGACCATTTGTAGATCAATTACTCACCATGTGTCACCTTGACTTTCTGAAATTAAACTTTGTTTTTCTCGCATGCCTCAACAGCGAACGGAGAATCCAAAAAAGGCGAACATTCTTAAAGAAGTGAAGTAAACAGGAGCTGTGTTTAACAACAGCAAAACTATATCAAAACATCCTTTTACAGACTCTCACACAACTCATGCAGTATAATCCAAGTCTCATTTATCCAGTCGTTTGCTTAGTACTAAATGCAGCCCCAGTTTACCTCACTTCATTAAGAATGTTAGCCTTTTTTGGATTCTCCGTTCACTGTGGAGGCATGCATGAAAAAAAAGGTTTCCCAAGGAAATTCAGGCTAACTTACAATGAGTAATTGATACACAAATGGTCATTTTGTGGATGAAGTGTTCCTTTGGGCTTCTCTGATATTAGATTTGTGTTGTAACTAAACTTATATTCAAGTTAGAATGACAGAGGCTCATCAAGTTTATGTTATTATTCATCAAAATTAAGATTTACAAGAGTGCAAGTTTTTCCACATCACTGTTTTAATACATAGTGACACTTACGTTACTCAGGTGTTTCCCAGTGAACAGGCTTGACTCTGTTCACTCAGTAGCCTTGATGTGTCCTTGTTGGTGTCAGTCAGACATCACGACCTACTTCCTGTCAGCGACAGACAGCCAGAGAGGACAGAGCAGACTTGAATGCTGCTCCTTTCAACCCCTCTGTGTCCCCTCGGAGATGATAAGGAAGGTGTCTCAAGGCGGCTCAAGCAGCATTATTTATTTATTTATTTTTTTATCAGAGAAGAAGTCAGACTTTGTTCTTCGCGCTCTCTGGTAGGAAAAGGTTAACACCGATGGCTGATTTGCGAGGCCAGCAGAACTGTAATTGGTTCCAGTGGATTTTTGTGGCGAGCATTATCAGAACTCTGCGAATGTGCGTGTGAGGTGTGTTTTTGTTTAATGTGTGTGATTTCTTTTTATGTCTGTGTCTTTTTAGTGCTTTGTGCGTGTGTACATTTTTGTATTAACAGTGTGTGTTGTTTGTGTAAATGTGTGTGTACATCTCCTGTGTGAGGCTCAGTTTTGTTTTATGTGTGCGTCTGCCCTTAAGTGTTAAATGTCTTTGTGTGTAAGTACATGTATGTCTGTGTGTGTTTGTATTTGTCCTTGTGTTCCTGTAAAAGTGCTCGTGTGTGTGTGTGCGCAGCCGTTAAAGTGAGTGTGTGTTTAGATCTGGGAGAGGAAGGGGAAAGGAGAGAGGTTTGTGTGCGCTGTGTGCCAACAACAATAACAATAAATAATGTCCCAGTCCGACCTCGACTGTTGCTGTGAATGTACAAGCCCTTGATTGGCTGCCACACCCCAGTGAGAGAAGGAGAGGATTTACAGTGTGTTTTCATGGTTAAGAAAGACGTCTATAACTGCTACCCTTTACATCATTTTACTCATATATTCATTTAAGCGCTAACACCCTTACACAAACACACCTCCTCTCAAACATCCAGGTTTGTGTTGTACCGCTCAGGATATTTATTTTAAAGTTTGGCCGTTGTGTGAGTATACATTTTCAGCTGTCACTCTGTGTGTGTGTGTGTGTGTGTGTGTGTGTGTGTGTGTACATTTGTTTCTCAGCCTTAGGAGTTGTGGTGGCTGTCGTCTCGAGGATCATGATCAGACAGAGTTTATTCAGCAAGTGTGAGATAAAAAGAGACAGCGAGTGTGAAGGAGGACGGGAGGGAAAGTTGGACTTGGCTCCTGTTTAGTTGCTGATGGTGTAATAATTAAATCTGCTCTGATTGTTGTTATTACATCATCCACTGGAAGTGTATCGCCTCTTTCCACATAGCTCTGTGTTCGTGGGCGAGTCAACTAGAAGTCCATTCATTCCAGTGAGAGACTCTCTCTGATCTCTAATGTGTTTACAAAACTTCTTGGTCTGGAATTTGCCCCAAGTATGTTGAAAAATTTTTATTTTTGTGGCACATGTCAGACAGACCATATGCATTGTGCCACAGGAATTAGGATAAAAACTAATTAGCTAATATATTGATGAATGTAATACAACTCTATTTACGCATATTTTCTAAGTGAAAAGTTTAGTGTCATCTTTTGTTAGATGACATGGTAACATGCTAGCTGTGTGACATATAGGGTGCACGCATAATGAATCAAACATCTTTTGACAAAACATTTCATAGGGCGGGAATCTTCAGGCACCTCAGCATTCAATTGGATGATGATTCAGAGGGCAACGGCTTGCTTCTTTTAAAACATAGCATAAGTAGCCGCCTTTTTAATCACCCATTGTTAAATAAACATTAATGTACTTGCATGCAGTGTGGCTCTTGTCCAGGTCCCTTTTCCATTCAACTTCACAGAAGCCAAAATACTATACCTTAGCAAAAGGGAGAGACGACTGGTTGCTCTGTATATACAAAAAATATGGATCAAAATCTTGTGTGGGTTGCTAGTGGAGAACAGTTAACAACAGAATCGACAGGAAGGCAATCCAGGCACCCTGAAAAAATATAGAAATGAGGAAGGAAATATTAAAAAGCCTTTATTGTAGTGGCTAAATCATTTAAAAAGACAACATGTTTTGACCACTGCAGGTCAGGACTTTCAAAGACTATGGCCCCTCCTATATAGTGGCAGGAACCAATCACAGGCCATCACATGACCCATATATTGGCATAACAGGTGAAACAAATAGACAATAATGAAAATGAGATAAGATACCCAGAAAATAAAAATATATACACACCTATCTTAACCCATAGGCTATGAGAAAAAAGAAAAAGCTATGTAAAGAATAATAACACATCACAAAAAATATGTGAAGTCTATATCCTCATTGAGACCAAGATACTTATTTAAAAAAATTAACTACATTAAATAATGAATTAATAAATTTGAGAGCACCTTACCAGTCTCCTGCCTGTATGAGAATAACAAAATAAGGGGGAGTTTGCTCTCTGGCAGTGGAGAACAGCTTCCCTGCTACACTGTCAGCTCCAAATAAAGCCAAGGCGCGAAGCAAGACAGGTGCAGGGTTTTTGAGTTGAAACACACTGAGCATGGAGTTATTTTCTTCACCAAAGAGAGGGGTTTTAAGTTGTTAAATGCTGCAGTGTGTGTTAGTCAGCTTGTCTTGTCTGTTTACGTTATTTGCTGATTGCTGATAGCTGCTTCGCTCCGTTAACGTCAGTGTCTGGGTGACTGCTTAGAAAGTAGTAAGCTCGCAAATATCATTTTTTAGAATTAAATCAAAACATGCTTCAGACTGCTGCCTTTTGTGAAGTTGAATTCCTGAGCTAACTCCAGCATGTCTGCGCTCTAGCATGTCTGGATGCTGCACTGCCCTCATGGCTGAGTTCAGCCTCTTTCGCTCTGTCAACATCAAGTTATTAATAAACATTTAGATTACTGACTTTTCTGAACTGATGCAGAATTGTCCTTGACCGCATTGTGATGCATCAAAGAATCAAATATTTCCCCCGCTTCTAATATTTCACAAAACTGGCCACACACCCAGCAGGCCAACCTCCTCACTTATTTGTCGCCATGAATTATAGATCCTGTTTTTGCCTCTGTACTGCTCCATGTGCATATTCCGCAAGAATGACGACAAAAAACACTCAAAATTAACGTTTGTATCTATCCCTAAAGAGATGCATTTCCTTGCGTTAAACATCAGCAGCGTACTCTGAATGCTACACAGAAACGAGGACACAAACGTAAACTGTGTGGGAACGAGGCGTAGTCATGACAATAATGCATCATTTGAATTATCAGTAGGAGTGTGTGTGTGTGTGTGTGTGTATGTGGGTGTGTGTGTGTGCTCGCGTGGTAGTGGACAACAAGAATAAAGAGAAGAAGAAATACTGCAGAAGAAATAAGAAGTGTGCCAGTGTGTGTGGTGCAGTCTCAGTAACTGTTGGAAAATTGTTGCAACCAAAATGTATAATCATCTCTGTGTGTGTGTGTGTGTGTGTGTGTGTGTGTGGGGAGGGCTTCGCTCTCCTTTGGCCACCAGTAGGGTAACACTTTATTTTTACGGCCAAGTAAACAAACTTTTGCCAAATATGTGGCCGCAGACATCACATATGCTCCATTAATGAGGGCAGAGCCACTGTAGGAGTGTTTGTGTGCGTCTTAAAGTTGGATTTTGATGTGTGTGCTTGAGATTGAATTTGTGAGTAGATTTTGTAGCTGCAGTCACATGCAAAACTACTTATTAGTGTGTGTTGAATTGTGTAAGCGCTTGCATATATACAGATTTTTGGCAGTGTTTGCTTTCTCTTGCACACTGGACCTCTTTTGTTTTTTGGCATCTAGCTGTGTCGGGCAGTTTGTTTTTCCCCAGCGTTTGTGGCTGTAATGAAAGCCATGTACGGTAAACAGCACAGCGGATTGCTGTCACCTCCAACAGATGACATTCTCCCCTCCTTTCCTTTGTCCTCGTCTTGTTTACATTTAATTTCATTCGGCATCGCAAAGGCAACCCCGTAAAATGGCAAAAAGTCAAGTAACAACAATACAGCTGTGGTGAGACGACCTGCAGAACAAGCAAAAAGTCACACAACAACTTCTAGTCAGACATCAGCAGCCACCCAGATTAAGTCTGCACTCTGATTAAAAAAAAAAAAAAGGGGGCCGTTTTCTATCCTCAAATCCTGTGTTCTTTTCTTTGTCATTAAAAGAAACGATCAGAGCGAGGCTTGGAAGGAGTCCAGAGACTCTTTTGGCTGCCAATCTTTCCCTGATTTGTAATCCACCGCTGGCTTAGTGGCTGACTGGTGAGCTACAGCTTTAACTGACTAGCTCCCTGAATGACTGACTGGGTAACTTGCTGACTGGTTAAACAGTGTGCTGGCTGGCTTTCTGATTGACTGACTGACTGCCTGACTTTTGGTTCACTGGCTGGTTGGCTGCCAATTTAATTGACTGTCAAACTGAAGGACTGACTGGCGAGCTGGCAGGATGAGTGAGTGGCAAAGATGTTCATTGGTTCTCAGCAGAACAAGAGGGCCACTAACTCTAATTGAGCTTCTGTTGTTGGGATGCTGGCAGCGCGGCTCGCTCTAAGTTATCAAAACCTTTTGAGTGGTCTGCAGACAAAACTCTCAGAAAGAAAGAGGGAGATGTGAGGGCGTCTTAAAGAGATGGATGATATGTAAGTTACATTCCCTGCAGCTCTTCTTCAGTCTTTCATCCGCACAGTCCAAACCAATGAGCTGTTGCTTATGTTCTTTGCTGCTCACTTCAGCAGACACAAACACACACACAGGCATGTACACAAAGGGCACTGACATTCCTCTGCCACACTTCGTATTTCTCATCTATTCATGTGCCTTTTTCCTAAATATTTCACCAGCCAATTATTATTTCATGCACTATCTGAATGTGTCTCTGCTTGTCTCAGAGAGACACAGGCAAAAGGAAGAACAAAGGGGCTAAGAAGGAGAAGTAAAGAACAAAAGGAGAGAAGAGGGAGGGAGGGATGAGACGGAGCAGCATGAGAGAGGGCGCAAGAAAGAGAAAATGTTTTGTTTGTGGGTGTTTTGTTCGAATGAATGCATCCATGCATAGGCATGCCTGCTTATACCATGTGAATACTCATGTGTTGGTAGAGAGTGCGCCAGGGGCTAAACAGATAGACGGAGAAGACAAGCAGACAGATAGAACAATTTCTCTCCCAATCAGTCCCAGACCTGCATCTGTTTCACAGTTGCTGTCTCTGTCATGCAGCCACTGCCAGTGGTGGAAAGACACGCAGCTGCTTGAGCAGAAGACTTCCATGTGACAGACAGACAGACAAACAGACAGAAAGAGAGACAGATAGAATCAGACTGACCTAATATTCAGACAGAGTGTGACTGAAAAGTAATGCAAGTCACTGCATGAAGTCAAACAGCAAGATTGTTGTGACATCACTCTGAGGTGCTGAGTAGGGCTGGGTATCCTTTAGAAAAGTTATGATATCAGTACCATTATTGGTACCCTTAAATGAATACTGATACCAACAGAGTACTTCATTTTGTACCCCTCATGTGAATGGAAGCATTTAGTTTCTCAAAATGCCACCAGATGCCACAGGCGTGTGGTGTAGCCATACTCTGGGATATTTTGATGGCGTCTCGGCACGCTTAACCACCAACTCTGTCAAATACACTGCGCTTGACTTCACCACACCACAGATTGTGTGCGTAGTAGCTGTGGTAGTGGGCCAATTACATGTCGCATCAAATTAAAGAATGCTGCAGCGATTGACTGCGAGTGAAACCATAAAAATAGTTCTTTTATCTCGATTTGGGTAGAAAAAGGATCAAATATAGGTGTCGTTTCACTGGAGAAGTTTTGAGAGTGCTTTCAGACCTAGAGTTCAATTGCTATGGTCTGAATTAGGGACTAATTGTTGGTTCCTGTTCTCACGGCAGCATTTACAAGCGAACCAGATAAAATTCCTGCGGGTGAAAGCTGCTCTTGAGTCAGTCTAATGCTGCAGTCTCCTCTCACAAAGTTATAATGTTCAGTTTTTGTTTAATCTGTTTTAGTGAGGTGTTGATTTAATGATATGATTATAAGGCCCTGACACACCAAGCTGATGGTCGGCCATTGGTCAATGTCGGGCCATCAGTTAGCGTCTGTCGCCCTAGTTTTTGTGGTGTGTCCCACACTGTCAGCACTAGTCTGCGCTTGTTGCCTGTTTTTTGCTCGATTTAGCATGTTGAATTGGCATTGGAGCTGTTGGAGCCCCTCAGTGAGAGAAATCACTCTGACTGGCAGTTCAGCTCAGCGAACAAGAAGAGAAACGGAAGTGAGGAAAGTAAACAAATGTCCAAAATCAAGAGATTGCAACAAACTTGGTTTATTAGGTAAGATGATTTTTTAGCCATTCAGCCCTTTAGCGGATCGGTTGTTAAGTGTTTGTGTTATTGTTCGCTAGCACACAGTAAATATCCTTTGTTCCTTCAACATCGGGATGTGTTAATGTGCTAACTGGCTAACTAGCTTCTTGAATCTGTCCTGTCGGTGTTCAAGTTTCCCTTTTTTGAATGATCACTACAGACCACTGCTACCTCTGGTCTGGAGAGTTATTTCCTCTCAGGCAGGCATCGAACATACATGCTTTTTAGGATGTTCGGTGTGTCTGGGCCTTTAGAGTCCGTAGTTTTTGGTACCTGTAAATCACATTACATAGAGATGTTTCTGTTATTAAGCCTCCCCTCATTGATATAAATGGGAGGGACAAAATAACAGAAACACCTTTACAATTCAACAGTACGACAAACTGTGTTGGAGACGTGTTAAATCAGCTGTATGAATAGTTTGGACGCTGCAGTTTCACCAAAATAACCTTCACAAAGGTAGGCTGTTGTATTAGACTGCATTAGTTTCAGCAAAGTGTGCCTAATAAACTGGCAACTTTTTGCATGTTGGCAGATAATTAACCAGAAATGATGGTGCCAAGATGCCAAAGATCTATTTGGGGTAATTTAGAAACAGTGTTGTCCTGCCAAGTTTACTTTTGACTTGTAAAATATCTCACTGAGTAAATATCTCAGTAAATTCTCCAATAACCAGATTTAAGGGAGCCTCATAAAAATGTAAAAAAAAAAAAAAAAGAAAAAAGAAGCATTTATGTTAGAAAATGAATATTCTATATTATATGGTACAGTAATATAGTAATTATATAGTTATATAGTGGTTATATTGTATTGGTAGGGCTCTCTTTGTGACCTGTAACACTGATTACTCACAGTAGCTGAATGACTTTGGCTTTTGTTTTAACTCTGTGCAATAGAAATCGTATGTAATCATAATGCTTTATAATATCACTGTGTTTGCATGTTATCACATCACTTATACTGCTAGTCTATCAAGTCATACAATTAAACTCGTGACAGACAGACAGACAGACAGGTGATGGTTACAGCCACTGGGTCCCACCTCCTTCCTGTTATGTGATACAGCGTGATGGGCTTCACCCGCCACTCCCCCCCTCCCTTGCTCCCTCCCCTCCAAAGATAATCCCTCCTAATTCTCTGCTCGCCCGTGCCAGCTCGACCAAATTGTGATTGACTGCTGTCCCACATGGTGTATATATGTGTGTGTGTGTTTGTTTGCGCACAAGTGACCCTTCCCTCCCCACCCTCCTCCACCTCCTCCTCCTAGATTAACCGGATCAGTTTTGGGTTTCAGGATCCCCTATGCTGGCTGCCACGGCGCTCACACACACACACACACACACACACACACACACACACACACACACACACATAGAAATATACACACACATGACAACACAGGCGGTAGGCTGTTTTTTGGCCCTTCGTGACGCACTATTGGACCCCTAACAGTCTGGGCTGCCATCTGTCACAATACAGGAGAGAGCAGATACACACAGACACACTCCAACAACAAATGTTAGTTCTGGTGTACATACGGCATGACTTGATGATGCCTCCATCTTTGTAAACACTGCAGAAGGATGCACATTTATCCCCTTAAATGACTTATAGCTACAGGGTGGGGGAGAAAATCAGTACAGCATAGTATTACAATATGTCATGTGGCAATATTGTATCAATACACAGACACCAACTATCGATTTTTTTAGTTTAGTTTAGTTTTTCTTTCCTTTCGTTAGGCTACTAGAATAATAAAATCAATTGCTTTTAGTTGACTGGACACATTGTTTGGCCAAAGTTTTCCTTTGAGGACATAAGTTGCGGTGAAAGAAGATAATAAATTGCAATATATCTCAATATACACTCACCAGCCACTTTATTAGGTACACTTAGCTAATCAGCCAATCACGTGGCAGCAAATCAATGCATTTAGGCAATTAGACATGGTCAAGACGACCTGCTGAAGTTCAAGGTGGTTTAAGTGTCTTTGAATGTGGCATGGTTGTTGGTCTGAGTATTTCAGAAACTGCTGATCTGCTGGAATTTTCACGCACAACCATCTCGAGGGTTTACAGAGGATGGTCTGAAAAAGAGAAAATATCCAGTGAGCAGCAGTTCTCTGGGTGAAAATGCCTTGTTGATGCCAGAGGTCAGAGGAGAATGACCAGACTGGTTCAAGATGATAGAAAGGCAACAGTAACTCAAATAACCACTGGTTACAACCAAGGTCTGCAGAAGACCATCTCTGAACCAACAACATGTCGAACCTTGAAGCAGATGGGCTACAGCAGCAGAAGACCACACCAGGTGCCACTCCTGTCAGCTAACAACAGGAAACTGAGGCTACAGTTCACACAGGCTCACCAAAACTGGACAATAGAAGATTGGAAAAACGTCCATCCCTTTATGACCACAGTGTACCCATCTTCTGATGGCTACTTCCAGCAGGATAACGCACCATGTCACAAAGCTCAGATCATCATCAAACTGGTTTCTTGAACATGACAATGAGTTCACTGTACTCCAATGGCCTCCACAGTCACCAGATCTCAGTCCAATAGAGCACCTTTGGGATGCGGTGGAACGGGAGATTCAGCATCATGGATGTGCAGCTGACAAATCTGCAGCAACTGTGTGATGTCATCATGTCAATATGGACCAAAATCTCTGAGGAATGTTTCCAGCACCTTGTTGAATCTATGACATAAAGAATTTAGGCAGTTCTGGAGGTAAAAGAGGTCCAACCTGGTACCAGCAAGGTGTACCTAATAAAGTGGTCACTGAGTGTATGTAATTGAAATACTCAAACCGCTTAAATTGCAATAATATCGTGATAAGTATTGTGATAATATCGTATCATGGGGCCTGTGGTGATTCCTACCCCGTACTTATAGCTGTGTTTCATTTTTACCTGCTGACGTGTCCTTGAGCAGGACAGAGTCTCCTATTATTGCTAATAAGCATGAACCAATTTGATACCAGCTTTCAGTGCTTGTCTCTTTATCCTGACAGGCAGAGCTCAGCACAGGGAGAGAATATTTCTCCTTTTGCCTGAGGACCTGATTTTTTTTTCTGTATTTTTCATTTCCGTCTCGGTCATAAGAAGTTTTACCGCTCCTGGCTCCATGAAACTCATTCAAAAAGGTGCAATTGGCAAATCAAAAGAAAGACGTTTTGGAGTTTTTGTCCAACAGATGAAAGAAATTCAAATCTCTCTCATCGGCGGCGCACTACAGAAGACGCCATGTTGACACCAACGGTTGTCACTCGCAGATCTCCTCTTATCTCGTCTTCTAATCCTGATCTGTGACTATGGGCTTTGTTATATGACTTAGTGCTGCTGATGTAACCCGCCAGCAGCACTTTATCTGTGTGTGCATCCGCGTGAGTATGTGTCTGTGTGTTCATGGCAGCAGATGGTGGGAGCAGTATTACCACAGACGGATGGACAGAGCACAGGGTAGAGCGACAAGGCTGTGTTGACTACAGCGAAGCGAGCACGACTCTCTCTCCCTCTCTCTCTCTTTCTGTCTCTTCTTCTTCTTCCCATCCCCTCGGTGTCAGACGAATGAATGGCCGGCTATCTCTCTCAGTCAGCAGCCACGCCGCTCTTTCATCATCTGTCTCTCTGCTCGGTCTTTCACTCCTCTGTAAAGATGTCAGACTAGTCTATCACTCCCTCCATCCCTCGGTCCATCCATCCCTCTATCTGTCAGATGAGTATCTATCTCTCTTCCGCCTTTTTTCCAGCCCTCATCAATCCATCCCTCCATCCCTGCTCTGCCTCACACTGTCGGTTTGCGTGTTCCCTGATTGCTTGTGTGTACCCTAAGTGGAAATCTGCATGTGCAGCAGCAGTGTGTGTTTGTTTGTTTGTGTGTATTTTTCATGGCTACGTGGGCGTGTGTGTTTGTATCTGCGTGTGCCAGATCAGTATCTACCCCCCCGTCCTCCCCTCCCCCACTGAGTGTGTGTGGTGTGAATCAAGGTCAGTGGGGATCTGTTGGCAGACACCCCCCATCCTCATCTATCCCACCCACCCCTCCACCTCTCCCGCCCACACACACACACACACACACACACACACACACCCTGATGGGTTTGTGTGTTTTGTGCCCATCCAGCCATCTAGATGTCCCTGCTATGCCTGCCTCAGCTCAGTTTAGCTCAGCTCAGCTCAGCTCGGCTCCGTGGATTAATTACTGGGGAACCCACCGCGTCCCTGACCTCCACCGTCGGACTAATTGAAATCTAATTGAATTGTGCTTGTCTAGACTAATGAAGCCCCGCCACTGAAACCGCCAATCTTTTAGCCGTAGCTGCAGGCCGATAGCCACCCAGCTGCACTGTGCTGCTCAGTTTGGATGGATGGATGGATGGATATGTGCGCAGATGAACCAGTGGGTGGACAAATGGATTCACAGTTGGCTCGGGTTACTAAGTAAAAAGACACGCTCCATACGTTTTGTAACTTTAGATATTGGATTGAAGATTGACAGCATCAGAGGTATTATAAGATTGTGAAGTCGAGTGCATCCATTCCAACTAAAACATATCCGTCCCTATATGAGAAATTTGATCTCAGCTTATATCAAAGCTGCATTTTGAGTCCTCGCTGTTTGCCAAATCATAGTGAAAGGAAATTTTGAGGACCACAGAACACAAGTAAACCTGGACAGGGTTATGAAACCTCAGGTATCTCTGCTTGCTGCATCAGTGAGTCATTTTTTTTAGGGCTGTATCCGACTCAGAATTTGAATCTGTCAAATCAGAATTGGCTGATTGATGGAAATATTCGACTGTTCGTTCCCTTTTTTCATATAGGGTTTGAGAGTTTGAACGGGGTTGGACGTTCAGTGTGACAGTGATGCTCATGTAATATAGCAAACTGTGTCATATTAGGTTGTTGTGAGCTATAGTTTCATCATGTCTAATCAGAAGGCTGAATATATGGTTTTCTCAGAGCCTTTCATCTTCTGGGCAGCTGCCTCTGTGTCCACAGCTGCCTGTTCTAAAGAGCAGCACTCTGCAGCTAAATCTCAGGACCGAAACGTCCCCAGAAGTACACTGCACACTGCCAAAAAAAAAAAAGACTGCTCGACTTGAAGGAATCTCAGTCGATTGAACGGTCTCCAACAATTCTCATCTCCAACTTTCAGGGGGCAGCCCCATTAATTTTGGCTGGATAGGTGGATGAAGGTTGTGCAGGTGACACAGAGGTAGAACCACTTGCCCACCACTGAGGGATTAGGGCTATGCAAAACACAGAGGTCACATCATACAATAAGTCCTCTGCGAATCGGCACCCCGATGGTGTGAGATTGATGTTTATGTGTTTGTTTGGGTTTTTGCAAGGTTGGTTACTCCGAACTTTTGGCTGTTTTTTGTGGTCGGTAATTATGGAGCCTGCGTCGGCAATCATACATAAAAGTTTCAACAGCATTTTGGGCGCAAATTCAGGAGGTTTATCTTGCTACATAGCATGGAGACTCAACCCATACATCAACTGAGCTGAGCGTCTCATGCGTCAAATGCCTGGTTTTTTCTTAGCAGCCATTGCTCTTAGTATTCAGGACGTAGATGTAACTCAGGGCCTTGACATCATATCAGGGGGATAATGTCAGTTAATTCGAGTACCATACAGACTTTGCTTATCTTGTGCAAATGTGCCGCACGAAACAAAGATGTGTGAGTGGCAATTTTAAAATAAATCACGTAGGGTTCCCTGATGATTCTTCTGTAGTCCTGTAGTCTTGTCTTTGCTAGAAGCGCCAGAGGAAGGTTGGATCTAGGCGGGATAGTGTGAACCTGATCACTGACAGGTGATAAAAAGCAGCTAAAAAGAAGTGGCAGAGACAACTAGCAGTTTGCATCCTCCCCAGGCCAACAGCAGGAGTCCCACAGTGAGGAGAAAATTAGGCAGTCCGAATTATGAAGAGAGTCTTCTTACATAAAAATGGTAAATGGACCTGCACTTGTGTATCCCATCTCTAGTCCTCCACTCAGTCACATTCACACACAGGTGGCCAAGGCTACTGAACAAGGTAACTACTCAGTTTTTAGACATTCACACACAGATCGCACAGCCATCGGGAGCCATTTGAGGTTCAGTATCATGCCCAAGGATGCTTCGACATGTGGACTGGAGGAGCAGGGGATCGATCTGCTGATCTTCCGATTAGTGGACAACCTGCTCTACCTCCTGAGCCACAGCCGCCCCGGATCTCCTCTGAGAATCCACAGTGTCAATAAAATAAAAAAACCTCTCCTGCTTACTCTAGATTTTCCCGACTACAAACTAAGCCCCATCCCCAAACATAAACAGCTACAGCCTCCAAAAACAATGCCCTTGTTTCTAAAACTTCACCAAGGAGGAGGAGGGCGGCTGTCGAAAGCGCTTTAGACAGACATGGAGGGCTGGTGGTGTTGGTGGTGGTGGTGGTGGTAAGGGGGTGGACCCCAGGGAGGTGCTTGTTTTGTTGGGCCTTCTTTAGCTTTTAGCAGGTGAGAGACGGTGCCGTGATTCCCTATAAGTTATTCATTTGACGTTTCCTCCCTTCTCAGCTCTTTGTAGGCTGGAATACATTAGCAACCTGGCAGAGTGGAGAGGATGCTAATGTGGAAGAGAGGGAGAGCGAGAGGAGAGGAAGAAAGGATGGGGGCAGTGGAGGGAGGGAGGCAGAGTCATTAGAGGAGGAGGAGAACAGAGAGAGAGAGGACACGGCTTTATGATGTGTGGGAAGGGGAAGTGACCTTCCCTCTCACTTTCATCTTGGCTTTTTTCTCCCCTTGCCTTGCTCTCTGACACACACACACACACACACACACACACACACACACACACGCTTTCACTGGTGCTCGCATGCACACACACTCTTAAATGTATGGCTAATGCAGGTGCACATAAACCCACACAAATACATTAAAGGCACAATGCATACGATCTCTTTTCTTGTGCAGAAACACACTCACTCACAGACACACTCACTCACAGACACACACACACACACACACACACACACTTCAGTATCTGTTTTTCATCCTTTCGTTCTCTTCCTCCTTTCCTCTGCAGGTTCCCTTACAACCCGGCCAGTCTTTCAAGTTCACAGTCCTGGAAACCCTGGACCGTATCAAGGAGGAATTCCAGTTCCTCCAGGCGCAGTACCACAGGTATACACACAGTACTACATTCCACATATTTGTTATTCAGCTCAGTGGAAGTGGGTGTTGAATTCTTAAAGATATGAACCACTAAAAAAGATAATGTGACAGCGGACAAGTGCCGTTCTTTAATCTTTATTATGACACTGAATGTACAAAATATTGATAGTGAGTTGCAGCCCATCACACTGATCCAGTCTCAATCATCTCAAAGCTTCACACACTTCTCTAACTCATCATTTTTGCCCAAATCTATACATCACCTTCACAATAATCGGTGCATATTAACAGTAATTAGGAAAATCAATAAGGGATCTTATCTTTTACCTTCAATAACTCCACCAGTGCAGCTCAAATGCCTTTTTATTGCAGAGAATCCCAGTTTGTCCTTCGACATTAATTCATTTTTAACACATATATTTTTATCTAACTATTAAAGTAATTATTTCTGCTAATTGCTGTCTACACCTTGTTACAGTTTATCTGAACTCGAGTGTATCTGTGGGTAACTAGATTATATTTTCCAACATATCAAACAAAGCGTCATGCAAGTTAGGTCCTTTTTATTTTCTCCAGCTGGAGGTCACTGGTGGCCACGTTATCATATGGCTGACCAGAAGTGACCTTGGCTAAGAAAAATAAACCACCCAGCCTCTTGCTCACACCTCAGTGGGCAGGCTGAACAGCCTGCTGCGATACAGCAACACTACTTTAACACTACTGGTGGTTGTCAGTGACTCACACACACACAAAGATGCAAACAGTTACTAATACCTACTCATGTGCACTTTTAATCTTTACAGGATTAGCAGCAAACAACACTACACAAATACAATTACCGGCACGACACAAAAGCTTTTCATATTCATAAACCATCGTCCTTACCTGTCATATATACAGTAATGTCAAGCTCCACTTCACCTTTTCTGAACATTGGCCTGATGAAGTGGCTGGTAACCCTGAGCCGTTACATGTTAATAATGTACCCATCATGAGGCCTTGCTTGAAAAACTATTTTGAGATGCTCGCATCTGCGAATTCAGTCCTTATGTCATCCATTATTGACTAATGCAATGCAGTGTTTTCCCCAGGTTGAGTGCTTTGGGGTGGTGGCAGATGACCTGGAGGGTTGGTGGTGGTTTGCTAACCTAGTCACTTACTAGGGGTGTAAGGCTGTGTTCCATTTTGGAAGTTGGAGGTTGAGGCTGGGAATGATGTCACACCTTAGTTGACTGCGTTTTTGTACAAAAAGTTGGAAAACCAAAATGTTGTTAGCAATACCAGTTCTAGCTAGGCTAGCCATTTTTTGCAATACTAGTTCTTAACACTTAACGCCAGGGGTGTCAAACATACGGTCTGTGGGCCAGAATCGGCCTGCCAAACGGTCCAATCTGGCCCACTAGATGACTAGACCAAGAGGTGCCAGGTTTAAGGAGCACGTTAAACAATACATTGCCTACTTCATGTAAAATTCTGCTTCAGAGGCTTTCCCACTCTGACCAGAATACAGGTCTCTGATATAACAATTAATACTTATTGTGACCATGTTTAAAGGTTTTAAACACTGGGCAAAATATTCTCCATAAGCAGCTTCAGTTCGAAAGAATGTATTTGTAATTCTTAACACAAAAAATAAGGGAAGATTTTGCAGCTGATGTTACTTATAGGCTATTGTGAGATGGTTTTATTGGTCCGGCCCATCTGAGATTAAATTGGGCTGTATGTGGCCTATGAACTAAAATGAGTTTGACGACCCTGCTTTATGTCGGACAGGACCATGTTTATACCTGTTTTAATTAGACACTAATAAGACGTAAGTGCCAAGAAACCGTATATTACTACAGCTTTGACTACTGTTGCTGCACGGAGCATCCATCTTGGATTGTGAGGTCAGGGTTGGTGAGATTCCTTTGATTGTCTGAGTCGGAAATCTGATTTCAGGGGGTGTTTCCCATCACAAATGAAACACATCATGAATCACAAGTTTAAAGTCAAGTTTAAATGGACTCCACTAAAGATGGCTTAACAACAAGAACATTTAACAAATAGAAAATTCGGCTCAATGATAACTGTCAAGGTTCATGGACAAAACACCTGTTGTTTGCTTTGCTGCTCACCATTATTAGTTTAAGCCTCCTGCACTTGCTTTGCACGTAAATTAAAGAGTTGTCATCAACACAAGTAATGCTCACTTCGACTCTCTCCTCTCCTGCACTCTGCTGCTCCGTGTGAGTGGACAGTTGAAGCCCCGCCCTCAGTGAAGCAGAGAGGAGAGAAGCTAGCGCGACCGTAAATGACGGCAAAACACAGTTAAGACTCTTCCCCAGGCAAAACATTGATTTTCAAATAAATGGATATTTGGCTTTATATTTGGTAGCCTATTAAAAAAATTGTTTTATTTTTTGGGCCTCACGGGGTTTCCAATTATAGAGGAAACACTGCAGTGCATTTGAAACACATTTGGAAAGAAACAAAGTTGGACTTGATACAAGAAAAAAACAGATCATAACAAAAAGGCACAAACCTGACATGAAATGTGATACTTTGTCGGGAACTGTTGGGCTCAGTGCTCTAACATGAACTCACCAGTGTGCATATAACATATATAAGTGGACTCAGAAGAAGTTGTCAAACTGACCTCAAATGGAGGTGTGATGAATTGCAGTGGTGAAAAGACCCAGGCAGTTGAAGGTGATATTTCTCAGTGCCACTTTTAGCAGTAATAGGTAGCCCGGCTGTGTGGCTAAGAATCATTTTTTGGTATCCTCACACAGCCTTAAACTCTGTTTGACCTCTGCAATAAATAAATCCTGTGGAAATTATAATTTATTTCAGTGGATGCAAATACATCATTTAATCCGTGTGTGTCCTTTTCCGTCCTTGTGCAGCCTGAAGCTGGAGTGTGAGAAGCTGGCCAGTGAGAAGACCGAGATGCAGAGGCACTACATCATGGTGAGTCCAATCAGAGCTGTACGGTGATTTGTTAGTCTGACTGGGCCACTCAGAAGCTCTGGAAAGAGTCTGATGGGTTCCTATATAGGAATTACAATCAGGGGAGTCATATCTGTGCTTTTGATTAGCTGGATTGACGGTGTTTAGCGTTTATGTCATACAGAAATAAAAGCTCTGTTTGTCACTCCACTTCTCTGTTGCTCCTCTGAAGATTTCCTTTTCTGTCGCTTCTCTGGTGTGTCGTATATGACGTATCGTACATTTTCAAAACGCACACACAGATTATAATATTTGAATTATATTGAAATGACAGCATCTGATGACAAGTTTTCATCATTAATATCTTTAATATCTAGGGCTGCCCCCTGATAGTCGTCCAAAGGTTAGTCGACCAGAAAGGTCATTAGTCGGCAAGATTTCATTGGTTGCTTAGTCGCAGAAAAAAAACAAAACAAATGTGAAACTCTACAAGGAGCTGGGCTTTGTCAAAATACATCAAAACCTATATGACTGGACTGTGTGGGAATTTAATTTGAAAGGACAGACACAGGAAGTGGCCACGCTCAGCAGTCAGACAGGAGTCAGGTTACAAACCAATCACAGCCGTCAGATATCTTTCCCTTCTTCCGTTAATATTCAGTCTGATACACATGGAAAAGTTGATTATTTTGGGGCAGGGCCACCCAGAGCTTTACATCTGTCCCATGGACGATAGGCCTACACACTTATAAACAGCTCCTGGAACAAGATCAACTCTGCATGCAGGATTTCAGGTAAATAGGCTATGATACCATGCTGTTAAGGCTGCTCAGCAACCTCAGACACAAGTAGCACCTAGCGCCGGACCTCACGTTTCCCAGGGGGTTAAAGACGCAGCATGTGTACGGCCCTTAATTTCCAGGGCTGGTACCTGCGGTTATTCCACAGGCTAGTTAATAACATGTCAGGCAGGAAATCCAAAGTGTGGGATCATTTTGAGAAGGTGAAGGATGAACCCCAGTGATACGTAAACTCATCTTCATTGGTCGACTACAAACATGATGTATCATGTGAAACATGGAAGTAGCTACATGCCCATTAGCCCACAGCGTCATCAACAGGCGGCTCGCTCAGTGTGTGACGTGCACTTGTAGATAAAATATAGGCCTATATTAATGAAGGTTCATTAGTACGGTTTTGTATTTCTCTGTAATGTAGCACAGTGTTAACAATGTTACGTAATATTTAAATTAATATTGTAAACATGTGGGCGACTAGTCGACAAATGGCTGTAACTAGGAAAAGTCTTAGTCAGGGGCAGCCCTATTAATAACAGGTCATTATTTACTTTAAAAACCATGTTATTTGCAGCGGTTCATAATCTTGAATATCTGGATTACAGTTTAAAATTTCCACAAGTTGTACCAACCATTACTAAACCAGTATTATGTGTTTTTCTCTCTGTGTTTCTTGCACACTATTTATCTTTCTCACTCATACCTCTCTCTAAAACCTACGTCTTCTCTTTTCCACATCTCTCATTCTCCCAGTTTTTTTTCCCTCCTTCAGACTCAGTCTGTGTCTCCGTCTCTTCTTCCTCTCTCTGTTTCCTCTCGTGCGCTAACAGCCCGAGCTCCCTCTGCGTCGGTGTGTCTGTGCGACTAAAGGCTCACATGTATCGTAAGCCTTCGTCTGTGGTACAAAACCCACACAGAGCCGACCAGAATACGATATGCACCATCTGCTAAGCTGCTCGCATTTCATAAACCTGGGAGAGCAGGCAGGATCAGGGCCGTAAGCTAGATAGACACACAGATGGATAGACAGAAAGAGAGAGGGAGAAACAGACAGGCAGATAGACTGACAAATAGACTGAGTGTAAGAAAGGAAAGCAAGCAGGCAGACAGGGAAACTGGCAGACAGACAAATGGATATAGAAGCGCACAGACAGACAGGCAGAAGATAAACAGATAAAACACACACACAAACACAGGAGATACAGCATACACACATTGAGTCAGCTACACTTACATACACACACACCCTTGTTTTTCTGTTCTTCTGAGGACCTTCCATTGAAGGTCTCCGTTCCTCGGGCCCCAACTAATCGTGATCTAACTAAAATAGAAGGAGCCTCTGTCTGTCTGTCCGTCCTTCGATATTCTCTACAACCGTTGATGCAGTCGACCTCAACCTTGGCGAGTGTATCGCTGAGGACCCAAACAAGTGCAGTGTTGAGAGTGAGCTCTTGAGATCTACGGGACATATTTATAAGTAGTGTGTTACTACCACCAGAAGTACACTCTGAGGACACCTGTTAACTGTTTAGGCCCTGACACACCAAGCTGACGGTCAGCCGTTGATCAATGTCGGGCCGTTGCTGAGAGTCTGTCGCCATAGTGTTTGCAGTGTCTCTCATAGCGTTGGCACTAGTTGGCTTTTTTATGCTTTTTTTCGGACGATTCAGAATGTTAAATTGGCGTTGGAGCTGGCGGAGCCCATCAGTGAGTGAAATCACTCTGATTTGCAGTCACAGATGACGTGAGGTGACGTAACAGTCAGCCTTCATCAAGAGTAGTTCTTCGGTGTCAATTTGGTGCATCAGGCCTTTTAAACTGCTGAACAGCATTCTGGGTAAAGCTCACTCTTCGTTGCAGAGAGACCGGAGATAATATTTCAAGTATTGCCGATGTAGCTTTCATAACAAAAGCTTTTTTTCCCAGGAAATAGCCTGGTCCCAAATAGCTAGCTGTGAGCAAAGAAAGCCTACACTCTGGCATTACTAGGGGATGCAACTATATCATGGCAGGTGTATTGCGCAGGACCAAAAGGAGCAAAAATGTTGAGTGTGGAGTTGCTTGGATGAGCAGTGTCTCAAGAAAGCCAAGCAATCGGTGCGTTCCAAACAGGCACTGAACAGGCTGCACAACAGTGCTTGTAATAACTGTCAATGTAATAAGTGCCTAATAAAATCAAAACCTTTCATGATGATCTAAATATTTAAATAGAATAACTGTAATGAACCAGTTTGATAACAGGATTCAATATTACTACATTACAACATGTGTTTTTAAAATGTCTTAGTGATGATACTGTCAAATATTGTAGCAGTTATTCTTATACATTGTGGTAGCTAGCCTTACAGCAGTTATGCCATGATTTTTAAACGAAATGTAACACATTCTTTCTCCTATGAGTTACCTATTTTTTGATATGTAGATTTTATTAAGTCCTTTTTTTCAAGATCAATAATACAAAACATTAAAAACATTGCCAGGCATCACAACATTCATCATATCTCCTACAAGCAAAATTAATTTGTCAGCAATAAAACACCCTGTTAGCATGTCAAAAATAAACATTTCATTGGCTTTATTGCAAAAGTAAAACAGCCTCACCAAGACAAAAACAATCTTGAGAGATGAGGGGAATGTCAATGTGCCATGTCCTTTAAGACAGTGGTTCCCAACTGGTGGGTTGCAGTCCAAAAATGGGTCGAGAGTCCATTCTTAATGGACTGCAAGTGACTTGCCAACGTGTCAAGTTTGTAATAAACACACTTAATTTTTAAGAGCAGTGAATCTCTGGCACAGAGCTTTTATTTTGAAGTGCTGTTTCCTGCTGTAGAGTGAGTGACTAACGGACAGCTACTTGACAGAGACAGCAAACTAGCTTGAGACATGGCCAAACGCAAGTATGATGCTGAATGTATGAAACTGTGTGGACCTTAAACTATTAACAAAGGAGAAATCTGGACCCTGTGGCTGGACCAGTTGGGAACCACTGCTTTAAGAAATCGACCAACACGGCCAGCAGAAATTGGACAAGCTCATTTAACTGCTACTGGAGCAGGTGTCCCATGTACAAAGGCTACGTCCTTGCAGCAGCGACTGTGTTTAATTCCAACCTGCGGTCCTTTGCTGCATGTCTCCCCCTTCACTCTATAGCTGTCCTATTTAATAAAGGCAAAAAGCCACAAAAAACAAAACAAATCTTATGTTACTAGTTAGTTATACTCACACTTAAATTAGACACACTCTCATTGTCACGTCCTCAGTCAAACCCAGAGATGTTTTTCATTACATTTTGAAGTTATTGCATTTTCGGGCAGTTGCTTAAACACAATACATTTTTCAATAAATCATGTACTGCACGAATCCATGTAATTGCAAAGCCAAAAACTTGTTGTGGTTTTGTTTAGGATCCTGAACTACCCAAACACAAACCCTCAACGGGTCCTTTGAAAACAGAAGGACTTGTCAAACTGACCTCACCTCATAAAAATATCCTCACTCTGCTTTTCACAGTGGTAACAAAAAAAAATACAAGAAGAAACATGCACACATCAATATGATGTAGTGAGGAACACACACAAAGAAAAACCTCTCAAAACCACAGACTTCTCAAAAACACCCACTTCCCTAATCTCAGGCACTCCCTATTTTAGCTGTGGTTAACAGAATGACTGTGTGGAACAAGCAGCCCAGACAAACATCCACCGTCTTCATTGTAAATCCTCACCACCCAATCTTATATAATGGGAGTGGTGGCGTGCCAGCGAAGACGCAGTTCTCTGTCTTTTCTTAGATGGAAGCAACGGATGACATTTGATCAAACTTAGTGCATATTAAATGTCACGGCCTTTGTGACCACTGCACCATTGGTAAACTAAGAAGGGAGAGAAATAGCTCAAGAGTTTCTTCTGCTATATATGTCATATATGAGCTCAACACGAAAGGCCCTGTTTAAACAATCTAAAGTGCATGATCATAAGTGCATGTAGGGTGTGTTCAGATCCGCTTATGTGAGTTAAACGGCACATTATCTGGTTGCAAAGTAAGGCGTGAGGGCCAAAGGGGTTGTGTGAGGTCGCTTAATTAATCATAGTTGTGTTTTGGGCGTAACATGGATTCAGCCAGTCTGAGTGTCTTCTGCTGTTTACTTAAAGATCCAGGTGTGCCTGCACCTGATGAACTGCTATTTACATGGAGAATTGAGTGGTTTTCTGCTGAGAGTAATGCAGTAAAGCCTTGTTTCCACCAATCAGTACTGTACAGTTCAGTTAGGTACGTTTTTTTTTTTTTAGTCTCCACTATAAAAAGTTGTGGATGGTACCAATTGAACTGTTCTGTACCGTCCCCATTTTTGGTCCCCCCTCTGTTGGGGTACCTAGCACACAGATCTGGTACTAAAAGGTGGAGCTGTGAACACTGCAGTCTGTTGATTGGTCACTCTGCTCAGGGCTGAGTTGTGGCTGGTTTTGAGGCTCATGTAACCACTGTTCATACTGTGGAGAGTTTTATTAGTAAACTGTAACTATAAAATGAAAGGATGTTTTGCTGCCTCTTGCAGCCGACTGGAGTCGGAGAAAAATAACTTAATTCACTCACCTTGACTTTGAAGGTGGAACATTAATTTGTAATGTTACTCAATGCATGAGGTGACTAAGTGAATCAATCAACACACCTTAAATTTCACTGTGACAACTTTAACCATTACTTGAGTTTTTATATGACATACTTTTGAACTGCATATATCCCAATCCTCACTCGGAGAAAAAAAAGAAAGCGTGGTGGAGCGTTGTTCCTGTGAGCTCCAACAACACTAAACCCCTGAGCTTGCCTGAGAAGGACTAAATGCACAAACCTGCTATTTTTAAATATCCCATGGAGACAGACTCTCACTGCAGCCTGTTTTATTTTGTTCTGAAAATGTTGGCATGCAACTCTGTTCTGTGGACGATAAACGAGGTGTTGACTTCTGTGTCACCGATATTAAGGAAATACAGTGAGTGCTGGACAAAGTGACAACAACCCCGCCCACATGAAAGAGTACTGTTTGCGGTGGAAACTCTAGGGTCTAGGTACCATGTCTGAAGGGTTACTTTTGGTTCCAAAGGTACCATACTGAAAGTGTTTGGTGGAAACAGGGCTTAAGAGCTGTGATGTCACTGTTGCAAATACTGTGGGACATTTAAGCTGCAAAACTAGAAGCTGTAGTTTTAAACTTGACACAGGAAACAGAACTAAACCTTTAGCTTCTGAGATAATCAATGAAGTTATGCTGCTCCTCGTGCACAGCATCTCTCTTAACGGGGAGTCGGACAGCAGCTCAGCAGCTCTGCTGTCTGCTGTGTTTACATTTTAGAGATTGTAATTAATATTTTTCTTATTAATGATGTATTATTTCACCCACCAGCAACCTATCCATGCGTCCCTAAGTGTGTAACAAGCAGAGTGTTCATGCATTGTGAATCTGCTTATGTACACCTGCACATGGTACCATCTGAATTCATTCATTCATTCATTTTTCATAACCGCTTATCCTCCTGGGGGTCACAGGGGGCTGGAGCCTATCCCAGCTGACATTGGGCGAGAGGCAGGGTACACCCTGGACAGGTCGCCAACCATTTACGCTAACGTTCAGCGCTACAGCCAGCCTAACCCGCATGTCCTTGGACTGTGGGAGAAAGCCAGAGAGAAAACCCACGCAAACACGGGGAGAACATGCAAACTCAGCACTCTGTGTTGCATACTAGAACCCTGGGGTTCTAGCCCCTCACCCTGGGTTCCAGGAACCCTCTTGCTCTTAGGCGACAATGCTAACCACTGCACCACTGTGCCACCCCTATTTGAATAACGTGCTCATGAAATAGTGGGAAAATACTGTGCTATTAACTGTTGACCAGGTTATTTGTTCTTCAATGGCGCAATCACTTTCTGCTGCCTCAAAATAACAATACAACACCGCGCCTTACCAAACCTCATTTTAACACCTACACACCCATCAGCCCACAGATGGGCGCAAGTACATTTACTATTTAGACAACATGGGCTTTGGCTGTGTGTCGGTCTGAAGCAAGCCATGACAGTTGAGCTGCACTTTGCGCCTGGGTGAAAGATAGGGCCCTAAGCTTTAACAGTTCCCTATGGTGGGAGGTCAGGGAGCTGCAGGTGCAGATGACACATCCATATAGGTTAGCATAGCAGACGGTTAGCACTCCAGGCTAGATTATTTAAACTGGGGCTCACTGTGGCTAACACAGCGCTATGCTACTTCATAGGCATGGCTCAGAAATAAGAGGGAGGGAAAGAGGGAGAGAAAATGAGAGGGAGGGGAGTGAAAGAGAGGCTCAAAGGGAAAGATAGCTTGAGAGAAAAAAAGGCTCAGAGAGTGTCAGACAGAAAAAAAACAGGGAGCTGCTGAGGGAGGGAGGGAAGGATACAAAGGGAGGCAGAGATAAAGAGAATAAAAGAGGAGAGGGAGAGAGTGATGGAGGCAGGAGAGAGATACAGAGGGAAAGAGAGCAAGAGTAAAAAAAACTGCTGAAAAGGAATGAGAGAGATGAAATGAGAAAGAGAGATACCAGGGGACAGAATTGCAGAGAGGAGAGATGGAGGGTGAAAAAAGATGCTGTGAAGGGATGAAATGGAGAGAGAGAGAAAAGAGAGTATGCAACACAGAGTGCAAGAGAAAGAGATAGTGATGTGTTTGTGTGGGGGGGCGTGAAATGAAAGAAAGAGAGATAGAGAGGGGTAGAGAGAGAGGGTGCACGCACAGACACGTAAATAATGTGAAGCAACAACGGACTCGCTGCGCCCACAGAGGAGATAACCCAGAAGGCTATATTTAGCTCGTTAGGCCTGTCATCCACACTGAGGCCTGTTTCCACAGGCTGGGGCTCTGCTCACCACGCTGCACTGCTCCTGCCTTTACTATTCATCAGTTTTAAGCTCTTTAAATACAAGGGTGAGGGGTTGGAAAGTAGGGAGATGGTTATACACAGTGATACAGGGCTGATGCATGTGGAACTTAAGTGCTTTCACACCCAAGAAAACATGCATTTCTCTCTGTAAAGTGACAGTGTTTTAGTTTATTTTTTCATCCGTAGGCTGATTTTGCAATGTGATCTTTAGCGATTATTTAATGAGAATGTTCTCCAAAGGAAACAGCAGCACCAGATGTTCGAGCAGACACCTAAAAACAACACGTCTACGTTGAAGATGACCTCTCTTGACTGTAAGGAACAAATAAGGAAGTAGTACGAAGTTGTTAAAGAGCCAGAAAGTACCAGCCAGACGTCCTGTATCTGTGTGGCAGCAGATCTGGGTGCTTCTGTTTGCTTCCCGTTTCCTAACAACAGCCAACGTTGGTTTCTTTAAACAATGAGCATGATTGTTTCTTAACTTTAACCAAGCAGTTATTTCAACCCAAACCGCACGGTTTCCCAAACCCTAACCAAGCCGCTTGTGTGCTTAAACCCGACCAAACCTCAACCATGTTGTGATGTCACATCAGGAAAAAAAATATTGTTGTTGTAAAGGTAACCATTTTTGAGGGCACTGACAAATGATGTAGTGCTGCCAGTTGCTTGTGTCCTTCTGGAAGGGAGTTACTTACACTTACAGCCTCAGCACAGTGACATGCAGGTTAAATGGTGACTCTAAATTAACCGTAGGTGTGAATGTGTGTGAATGGTTGTCTGTCTCTATGTGTCAGCCCTGTGATAGTCTGGTGACCTGTCCAGGGTGTACTCCTCTCACAGGGTCCAGATTTCATCATCATACTTGCTTTTGACCATGTCGTTGTGCTAGTTTGCTTCCTCTGTCAAGTATTCGTCCATTTGTCAATTCTGTACAACAGGAAATAGCACTTCAAAATAAAAGTTTTGTGCCAGAAATTTGACTGTATTTCAAAATAATTTTTTGCAAACTTCCGAGTTCACGTTCGCGAGTCACTTGCAGTCCATTCAGTGGACCTGCGACCCACCAGTTGGGAACCACTGCCCCAGACCATTGGAATAACATGTTTAAATTTTGAAAATGGTGGCAGTTCCCCTTTAAGGGTAATGATAACCAGTAAATTGTGGTAATAGTGCTGATATAGACAAACAGACTAATCGTAATAGACTGGAAACATTCCCGCTGCATTGAACTATCTGAAAGGATGTGACAGTGACAAAGCAGAGAGCAAACGGCTGGATAAAAGCCAGTATGTGCAGCAAGGAGCTGTATTTTTCTCCTAGCCATCATGTTTTAACAGGAGGTGTTAGTTTTACTCTGCTGCTAGATATCTCCTTATGGCACCAAACTTTTCAAAGTTGGGAAGTTTGTTCCTCCTCACATTCGCTACTTTAATTCTATAGCTGGCAATAGGCGAGTTTAACACATTTCATGCTTGGAAAGATGATGCCATAACCCTCTCAAATTGCTCCTGTCTGTGGAGTGTTGCTGCAGTGAAACAGCAGAGCCAGGTTTGAAGATACTGTGTTTGTATGTTTGGCAGACCCACTCTCTGTATCTTTTTGGATGGAATATATGTTTTATGTTGGCTGCTCTACTAGACCGCCTCATTTCTTTGTATGTGTAGAGAGACACAGGCAATGTGTAACTTTAGTGGTAGCTGCAAAACACACACACTTACACACACACACAAACATCAAGTCGCACACATTGAGAGTGTCTGTGGGCGTCTTGCTTTTCTCCTCCTGTTGTATTTATAATTCATGGCTCTCAGATTTCACTGCTCTCCTGGAATTCCACTGTGTATTTTTAAATAAGGTTGCATTGTAGCCCTGGATAATCAGGGGGCGTAGACGTGTCGGTCACATGCTTACACGAAACGCAGGCGAGCCTCCCGCCTGGAGAGCTGTGTTCACCCCTGCCGGCCTGAGGTTGAGTTTCGCAGAGAGCAGATACACGAGCACGAGACTCAGTGGAATGTGAAGGAAGAGGAGATAAAACGGCCGTCTTGCATCATAAAACCTCAAAAGTCAACATTTTGATCCAAAGACACCTTCATGTCAATCTCTCCTTCCATTCTCCGCTGCCTCCATGTAGTGGAGTGTTTTAGATTTGCTGGCGTAAAATGGGAAAACCTTGATTACGACCAAAAGTCTTACAGTCACGTACTATTTGTTGTAGTTCAGTTGCTGCACTGTTTCTCTCCATTTTTTCTTTTTAGGATTAAATGTCTTCAAAAATCTTTTTTTTTTCTTGACTGCTTTGCAGCCTTTCTCTCATTCCTCCTGTCAAACACAAGACAAAACTCTTATGGGGGAGTGGACTGTATAAAAAAGACACGTCTGCTGGAGGGTGACAGCTCACAGTCGGGAAACACATTAGGTGGCCTCTCCATCGCTGTGTATGTGTGTGAGTGTGTGGGCTAAAGTGAGGTACAGAGGCACCACGGGGGTCGGGTGTTAATGAACGGCCATGCTGTCAGCAAGAGCCCAAATATTGTTGCATCAAATTTCATGATACAAAGTGATGACAGGAGGAAACACATGATATTTATATGTGTTGTTGAGCAGGCAGAGGACAGACAATGAGGCTGTCAGTTTTTTGGAAATTCTAACAGGAGGAGGACAAAAATATTTGGATCTGGCTGAATTCAAAATTGACAGTGAATAATCATGACACCAAACCACCTGAGACGTAATGCACAGAAGCTTTGTGGATTTGACACCACAGATTGGAAAATCATGAATAAAGGTGAAGCTGTTTGCTGCCTTTTTGAAATGTAACTTCTTTCCTGTAGCAGGACGACAACAACAGATCTGAAGTCACACATCAGCAGCCTGATATCTGCCATATATATTTGCCATTTGTTTTTGTTTTTTTCACATCCCAGAACAAATCTGAGATGTGGGCGTCGATTCAGAGGTCTTGAACCTGGCCGACCTGTTCTACAGTATAGCTTTGGAATAGGGAACATGGTAATTCTGGTCAAAGTAATTTGAATGACGTGTTATTTTTCATTTTTTCCATCTGGATTTAAAAAAGTAAAAATAAAAGGTGACAGCTCTAGTGGAGGTTGCAGGTTGTGCAAACAACTTCCAACATGCATAATAAATGTCTACCTGACAGTTAACAGTGTGAAACTGATCCAAAAATGTGTAAAGACTAACAGGTGGGGCTGGGCCAGATGTGCGACGATAGAATAAACGCGTCAACCATGTTCACTGGTTGATATTTGGACTGGATTCTTGTGTGATCTTGTGATTCTCTTAGGATCTTGTGAATCCAGCTGCCTTGCCAGGTAACATTAGAAGTGAATTTGTAAATACAGACACACTTTAAATTTTTGTTCACAGGAATCTTAAAGCTTCAATCTTGAAAGAATTTTAGTAGGGCTGTACCTGACTCAGAATCAGTGTTGGCTGTTTGATATGATTATGTAACATTTTTATTCTTTATTTTTAACTTTGAACTGGCTCAGTGGGACGTTCAGTGTGACCTTGGCAGTCATATGATATAATTAACAAGCTAACGGTGCTTATTACATTCTGGAAACGTGCAACATTTTTTGCTGTCAGTTGGAATCAAACAAAAGCCTGAGACTGTTGAATTAAGCAGAGCTGTAAATTCACCACCTCAAAGCAGAAGAGAGAAGACAACGTTGTTGATGTCATCTCGGAGCCTTACAGTGTGCCACCGTGTCACGTCAGCAGCTGACTGTACCAAAGAGTAGCGTGACAGTCAATAGCGCTCACACTGCTGCAAAATCTGGGGACCAAAATGGCCCCCAAAGTACACTGCACAGCACACTGACGAACATAAATAAATGAATAAAATGAAAACAACTGCTCTACTTGAAGCAGTCTCAGCTGACTGAGGGGTCTCCAACTAACTGAAGATTTTTAGTTTTACTGTTTTGAGTCTTTTTTTTGAGTGTCGTCTTATGTAACGAAGCTGTTTTTTCATTTTATGGAAGCTCCAAATAAAAGAGGAAAACTCCCATGTGATGAAGTACAGTATGGCTATTTTAAACCATTTCTTAATTAATTTACAGAACAATAACTGTATCATGATAAATACTGTTTCCATGATGTAACATGATATATACCATAATACCCACTCCTACAAACAGGCGAACTTTCATTGAAAAGCCTCCACTAGTGACCATAGCATTATCATTCCTGTTGTTGCCTCATTGTAATTGTCCTTAATTAGTTTTCTTTGCTAAAAAGACTTTTGCTTGAAGCCTGCGGCAGAAGGTGTTGCAGTTTATGAGCTGCATATAAATATCAGTTGGTAGTTTAACATTCACATTATGACTTAATATTTCAAAATAAACCTCAGTTATCTTAATTATCTTGTTTTAACATTCGAACTTGGTTTGAAAAAACAGCACAAATTCTCACATATTTGGTTTGTTTACTTATTTAGACAATATATTGCTTTTATTTTGATTTTATATGATAAATTAAATCGAAATGCTTTTAATGTTTCGATCTAAATTTAGCCTGAATATTAAGGCTGTATCAGGGTCGTATCATGGCCTCAGTGTTTTGTCTCATGCCTGCCATGCGGTCATTTGTTGGAACATAGTGAGCATGTGTGTTTGTGGTGTCTGTGCATATGTGTGTGCGTCGTCCGTTCGGTACAGCCCCTCAGGCAGAGATGAAGTGCGTGTGTGTGTATGTGTGTGCGTGTGTGGATTAATGCGGTGCTCTCAGCCTCTTACTCCGCTCCCAGCTCATCTGTCTGATTCAGGCTGACACACTGTGTTCTCTTCAGCAACATTACAGTCACAGACTGCTTGAGAAAAGGGGGGAAGGGAGGGAGGGGTTAGAGGGGAAAGAAAGGGAGAGAATAGAAGTAATAAGGGAAGTGAAGAGAGAGATGGGGACAGTGAGATAGAGGGAGAGGAAAAAGAGTGAGCATAACAGACAGAGATGAAAGAGAAATATGAGGGAGAGAGGGGGCACAAGGGCATCGGCAGAGACGGCAGAAAAAAGTAAACAGAACAAGGACGCTGGCAAAGAGGGAGAAAAGAAAAGGGAGAAGAAACAGCAAAGACAAAAAGGGTGCACTTTCGTATATGAGTATGATAGAGCAAAGGAGATGGAAGAGGGCTCGAGTAGAAAGAGAAGATGAAGACAAAAGCCAAGAATGGGAGAAGACTGATGCAAGTTAGCAGGAAGGAAGAGGGCAGAATCCAAACAGGGATTGCTCCTCGCTAAGCTAACGTTGCTCTGCCATCCGTGGGAGTTGGCCAGGGGATTTAAGCGGGGCCAGATGTAGGGAAGGATTGAGTCTGTTTTAAGAGTCTTAAACCTGTCTGAACTGTCTGGAGCAGGAGCAGCAAACAGGACGGGAGCGCTCATAAAGACGGGCCGGGTCTCCCTCGCGGTATACACTGTATACACATGTGCTTATAGATATAAACCCCCTCAAATTCAAGGTCAGCTCTCTCTCTGGTTGTTGTTCCGGCTCTCCCTCTGATGAAACTGGCTGCAAGAGAGGCTGCAGCGAGGCTGAATGTCTGCCGTGACTGATTTAGTCGTCACCCGCTGACAGGACACAATGGAGAAGTCAGAGCCTGCTAACCTAACCTCTGATGTGGGTTAGCGCAGCGTGCTAATAAATGTTTTAACATCAGTGGTATGTGTGTGAGAGTGTGTGTGTGAGTGTGTGTGTGTGGGCGGGCGGATGAAAGAGACAAGCTCACCCGAGAGACACCGATGAACAATGCTTTTGTGAAGGCTTTTACACACATCCACACCCACACGCTCACATACACAAATAATACATGTAGGAGTAAAGGCAAGCTGCTTGCACACACACACAGTCACACACACTCATACTGTATGAATACAAACACACTGCAAAGCCACACATGCACAAGTATAGATTTGCACACTCACACACACACACACACACAAATGTCCCATTTAGATAAATCACCTTGGATTAGACCCACTTCCTAAAGCTCATTTTTAAAGTCTGCCAGCGTTCTTCGCAGAATGCATAGAAGAGATAGAGAGAGGGAGAGAGTCTGGCACCGTCGTCTGACACTCTCTCAACACCACGGGGGTGGAGGGAGGGAGGGGGTAACGAAAGAGCAAACACTCCCTGAAGAATGAAAGAGTGGAAAGAGGAGGGAAACACGAGAGTGAGAGAAGAAAGAAACAGAAGGAGACTGAGAGGGAGAGCAGCAGCTCATTGAGAGAAACGCAGGAATGCTTTTTGTCTGCCTTGCCCCGACGATGACAGCGCTGTGTGTATGTTATTAGCGGCAGATAGACGTTCGATATGGGGCATGTTCAGGAGAGTGGAACGCTACAGTGCGATGAGATAAACAAGAATTACACTGCAACCTCATTTATCTAAAGTAACCCGCCTGCTGAAGTGACATAACGAGCCAAAAAGCAGGCAAAAAATGGAGAGAGATGAAAAAAGGCAGTAAGTGAGATGTAAACTCCGCTGCACATCTCACAATGTGTATGCCTGTGCGTTTTTTATATTCCGGACAAAGTTTACTTCAGAAATTGAAAACCATTTATTCCCCTCAATTGCATATAAGCTTTTCCTCCAAATGGAGTTGCACATTTAAGTCTGTCAAAGTTTTAAAAAGTACACAAACGCTTTTTAGGT
This sequence comes from Cephalopholis sonnerati, assembly GCA_019142605.1. NCBI lineage: Eukaryota > Metazoa > Chordata > Actinopteri > Perciformes > Serranidae > Cephalopholis > Cephalopholis sonnerati. The sequence goes on from JAGQAX010000006.1 coordinate 16,535,224, forward strand.
TTTGCAATAAACTGCTCTACACCAAAATGTTTCATGGTTTTAAGAAAATAAAGTGTCAGAGCTTGCAGACAGGTGTTTGTAGGCGTCTTTTTATAGAAGAATGCAAATGATGACAGGATCTCAGCCCACATATACCCTTTAAAACATATTCCACTACAGATCGCCCTAAAATGTAATTTGTAATATAGTCTTTAGAAGGCAAGGATGTACTTTAATAACCCCAGTAACTGGACTCTAGTGTTGTCTGCGTTGTGTTGATATAAGAGGCCCAGACTGTGGATAGCTTTGGAAGTGATCTCCGTTTATTCCTGACAGCTGACAGCAAGAGGTAAAAACAAAATCCTCTGTCAAGTGCGACCATATAACTAGAGCCCATGGAGTACAGCAGCAAAAGGGCAGGAGAAGGCGGGAAACGCCCTTTTATAGGTGGGCTACCCCCAAAAGGTGAACGTAAGGGTACAGAAACTGGATATCAAACGTTCCACATATTGACTATGGAGGCCTAAGTGTGTAAAGTAACAACAACTGAAACAAATTTGGTGTAATTATAATATTTAATATTACAAAGTTCACATATTACTGCTGTGTAACGGACCCTGTTACATACACACACAGGCCCAAAATACACACACATGCACAAACAGCACCTCTACATGCATTAAATGCAGAGATGTCAGAGTGAGGCGGCTGCCCACAGACAGGCGCCCCGAGTAGTCGGGGGTTCTGTGCCTTGCTCAGGGGTGCACCTCTTCAGCAAGATGTGCCACAGCACTCCTGGACACTTACTCGTGGCACTTTACACTACTGTCCTATTTCCAGTCACCAGTCCAGTCGGAATTAGATACATTTTTCCCGCACTCGTGCACTGCTTGTACATACCAGCTCCTGTAGCAGCTCTTTTTCTCTGCTCCTGTGGCAGCTTGACTCCTCTCCTCATAACTGATGCAAAGAGAACTCTGTTACAGTTGCTGTGTCTCGTGTGTGACAAAGAATGGATGAGGAGAGACTCGTTGTTGAGGTCGTGAAATATCCTGAGCTGGACAACCCACAATCCTGTCATTATAAAGACAAAGACCAAAAAGATGTTGTCTGGTGAGTCATAGCTCTGGAGAATGGCTCTTAAGGTGAGAAATCAAGTTTAATTAGGGGCTTTCCACACATGATTTTAAGCTAATGAATAGGTGGAGGAAGTACACATCTTTCAGGTAAATAGTAATGACTTTGTGTGATCTTCTGTTGCAAAGCTGCAGTGCGATGAGTCCAGTGTGTGCCAGGCCCAGTACTTCATGATGAGATGCACTGTTGTGTTTCAGCTTTACTCATATTTTGTAGTTTTAATACATAACTTAGTTACTTGTATTCCGTTACTTCCCAACCATTTATATATTATAATATATAAACTGTAATGTCATAATTACATGACTACAATGTTTAAAGAGTGAAAAAACCTTTTAACCACGGCCTTTAAAATAGAATATTATTTATGTGGTGACATCTTCTCAGGCATCAACAAGATGCAGCTGCCATCTGACTGATATTCAACAAATAATGTACTTGTGTTCATGTAGGTTTGTTGATATGCTTAAAATCTCTTGCAGTTTTTCTGGCTTTGAATTCAAATTTTTAACAGATTTTGGTAAAACAGTGACACAATTTAGCATCATAACAGTCCACTTAGAGTAAACAAACCAAATATGAATTAGGCAGATGTTCTTAGCACCCAGGCGTCTGTAGCCAGCAGTGCTGTTTGCACTCAGGGTGTTAATAGCCATTGTGGCTTTTTACACCTGGGTGTATGGATTCCTTGGTGACCTAGCAACGTCAAAAAAATCACATTAACGTGAATGGGTCTGTTCAGCTATTCTGCTGTACTTTATGCACTCAGTGTGCATTCAGCAGGTTTATACATCAGCTAAGTCTAAAAATAAAAAGCCTACATTGACTCACCCCACAGTCTCCTGTGTGAAAGTCCTGTGATTGATCCATTCATCCACCTCGTCTGACTCCCTTCAAGGACTGTGTTGCTCTTTTTACTTCAACTATATTACTTTAATCTCAGAGAATATCTGAGATCGCCCTGCATCAGCCCTGAACATGACCTCTTTGCCGTAACTAACTGCCTCTGACGCAGTAGAATCCATAATGACGCGCAATAGCTGAATAGCTGCAGTGTGACTGTTCTCACTTAGGTGCGAATAGACGCACCATTTTTGGCCTCGTGTGCACATTACTGGCTGGTTAATGACATTTTCACTGCAAGGTGACAGCACCTCTGGCTCAGGGTCTCCATTATCTGTATTTTTAGCATGTAAAAAGTTATATTTCAGCTTTAGCTCTAACTGTAGTTTTGTCATTTTCTGGATAGACGATGATGTCGTCATCTTAATGCAGCTGTGGCCCCCAAACACACCAACGTCTACATCATGATATAATAAGACATTTTCATTAAATGCACTCAATAAATGTCACATGGCATATGGGTTTACTGTAATCCACAAGCAGAGTGGATTACTTTGTACATATGTGCTCATGCTGATAGTCTACTGTAAAGAAAAAAATAGTGGACAGACAATAACCCAAGTAAATTACTTTCTCACTGTTCCCATTATGAGGTAGCGGAAATATTTTGTAGTATCTGTCGTCTGGTAATGTGTACACTTACATGGATGCACATGTACCGTGTACATGTACGATCGGACGTCTTGTAAGAAATTATTCTTATTTTTTTACATCAAATTCTTCACATTTCAGTTGAAAGAAAAAAGGTAGTCTAATATAAATACCCACAGTACACACACACACCTCTTTTTCCCTGCTCTCTGGGTGGGCAGTGCTGGGTGTTCTTGGTAAGCGACGTCAGCCAGTTGGCTTAGTGCCCCTCTGCCAGGCTTAACACACACACACACACGCACACACACACACACAACCCACATAGACAAGAGATCTTACACAGAGTGCTGAATGAGAACGCAGTGACACAACAGAGGGATTATATAAAGCAGAACGGCGGGCACGGGGGGGTGTAATTGGAGGTTGGGGGGGGGGGCAGGCAGTTAAGAGAGGATGAACCTATTAAAAAAACTGACTACAACAGACAAAACACATACTGTACCACTGCAATTTTAACTGCGCACACAGTGCTGTTATTACCATGCTGCAGTCTAGACCGCAGTCATAGTGCAGCTGTTAGCACAGCCTACTGTCGAGCAGACACCTGTTACTACTGTACACAAGTCTCAGTGACACACACAATACGATGTTACAGTGTAAACTGTTTTGTTGTTTTCAGTCAAGTCTATGGAGTGTGCTTGAACATGCTTGGCATCATGTGTAAATGGGAGCGTCAATACTCAGGGAAATCTTTTCTGCAAATTCCCACCTCAAGACTGAGTACCAATTCAGGGAGAATGCCAGCAAGGCTGTGGTGTGAATAAAAGCAGTGACAATACAAGGACAAGCACGTCAAGGGTTCTGTCCGTCTTATAATGCGCTTTCACATGAAGTAGGGCTGAATGATATGCAAAAAAAAAATCATATTGCCATATTTTGACAGGTATTGCAGTGACAATATGAGTGGTGACTTTAGTGGGAATGGTAATTTTTGCATTTTATTTTCACCCAAAAAAATATATAAAAATGATGATGTGATTTTCGCTGGTGTCTGTACCAACAGAGCACGTTCTCTTACATCTTGAAAATGATTTGTAGACCGGGGCATCTCTGTAGCACCACAGTTCTTTAGGTGGTGGTGGTTAGCACTGTCGCCCCACAGCAAGAGGGTTCCTGGTTCAATTCCGGGAGGAAACCCTTCTGTGCGGAGTTTACATGTTTTCCCTGTGTCAGCGTGGGTTTTCTCCGGGTACTCTGGCTTCCTCCCACAGTCTGAAGACATGCAGGTTGGGGATAGGTAAATTGGTGACTCTAAATTGGCCGTACAGTAGGTGAGAATGTGAGTGTGAATGGTTGTCTGTCTCTATGTGTCATGTGCTATGTTATTGTTGCGATGACATGATGCTGTGTTGTCTTGCTATTGTTGTTGCGGAAGGCGTTGTGTAATGAATATGTTCTTTTTTTTTTTTATATAACAGTGTCTTTTAGTAGAGAAATTATTCTCTGTTTCCTGCCCAGGGACTTCAGATGAAAATTAGCTTATAGCTAACTCTGACGCAGCTAAGTAGCTGTCCACTGTCCCTGTTTAATTAATAAAGTAAGTGAAAATAAATAGTTATACAGCCCAGACGTGGAGAGAACAGAGCAATCACAAGACTGGACCGATGACATACTTAAAACTGCGACTTGTTTACAGTTTAGCATTTACGCATTTAGCATCTCAGCAGGTTATTTGTAACTATCAAGCAAAAATAAGTACATGAAATAAATACATTGCAAGAACATTGGCACCGGATAAAAACAGTCCTAGCCCAACATGTTCGTGAAAATAAGAGACGTCTTCCGCTGCGTACGTACGCCTTGTCCCATCTTTTTCTTCTTCTGATGAGTTTTATGGCAGTTAACATCCATAAGTGTTGCAGTACCAACATCTCCTATATCAGTGCCAACTGGTGGGTCCATTCTGAATGGACCGCAAGTGACTCACAAACGTGTCAAGTTTGTAAAAAAAACACACTTTATTTTGAAGTACAGTGAATCTCTGGCACAGAGCTTTCATTTTGAAGTGCCATTTCCTGCTGTAGAGTGAGTGACTAACAGACAGCTACTTGACAGAGACAGCAAACTAGCTCGATGACATGGACAAACACAAGTATGATGCTGAATGTATTAAACTATGTGGACCTTGAACTAATGACTAAGAAGATCTGGACCATGTGGTTGGACCAGTTGGGAACCTCTGTGCTGGATTGTCTTTGCCATGACATGTGTGAAAAGGCGCAAGATGGAAACCTTCCTGAATGTAGTGCATGTGTAAACAGTTAGGGATATCCCTGTGATTTAACAGGACCTACGTGAGAAAGAGGCTTTACTGTGATTAACTCAGACTCTGTGGATTTAAATGTAATTTGTCAATCATCAGTTGTCACAGTGTGCATTGAACATCTCTGGTTACTGTTACCATTCTTAACTCATACATTCACAGACTACAAAGCACTGTTGTTACAACACTACAGTCCAGACTAGACTCCCATAGAGCATTGTCACTGGAGTGCTGTACAGACTGCACAAATAGTACAATAGTCACTTCACTGCTGTCTAGCCTACACCCACAGGACAACTGTTACAACCACATATCAGTCACTTAGTCCTCTCCTTTCAAAGGAAACCCTGTCTGGACCAGTTAATTGTGGAAATGAATTGGTTTTACTATTAAAACCATTTTTCTGCTGCTGTAACTGAGCATCGTTTTATCTGACCCAGCAGCTCGTAGCTCTTCTTGTCACCTGTTGGTGTTTAAAACCCTGAGACTGTATCTCTGCTTCCCGTCTGAGAATCACTGTTTTCCTCTTCTTCACACTGAATGACTCAGATTAAATCCTGGCAAATGAACGACCTTCTAAACTGTTATGAGCTGCCCTGAAGGTGACACCGTTCTCTATCTGACCTCACGGCAAGGAAGCGAGCAAAGAGGAAATGATCCTGTAGGGACCAATAAACTGTCACTATTTAATATTGTTATCAGCAATCGTGCTGCAGCTTTCTAGTGGCAGTACAGTCAGGGGCATTAGTACTTAACACAGTGAATAACCTGCTTCTGCTGATGATGATTTGCAGGGTTTTGCTTTTACTTGTTAAAGTGGAAAACTAATTTATGTCTTGAAAAGTAGTGGGCAAATATTTCAAACAAAATGTACTTTAAGTCTCAAATGTAAAAGCGCTCATTACACAGTGACCCCTATGACAGTTATATTGTTATGTAATTTTTCATTAGTATTTTTGCATCTATAACATTTTATCGGTGGAGGCTTTAAACTACAGAGAACCAAAAGGTAATCAAAGCTCCAGCTCACACCAGGATACTCAGGTTGACACTTATTTTATCAACATCTTACATTTGAAAAAAGGAGTGAACAACACATTTGGCACCTGCCTAATGGCCGTCAGGTGTGCCATTTTTTAGCTGCTCTGCACTGACTTCCTGTTACATTTAGAATTGATTTTAAGCTCCTCCTCCTTGTATACAAAGCTCTAAATAGGCTGGGACCAAGCTACATTGCTAACTTCCCTGTTAACTATTTGCCTCCAAGAACACTGTGATCATCTGCTGCTGGTTTATTGTGGGTTCCCAGCAACACCTGGAAGAAGATCGAGGATGCAGCCTTTGTCAGTTACACCCCAAAGCTATGGAACACACTACCTATAGATATCAGGGAAGCTAGCTCGCTAAATATTTTTGAAAGACAGCTAAAAACATAGCTGTTTACTTTAGCCTTTTACAAGCTCTGACTTTCCTGATACAGGTCTGAAACTCTTTCTCTTTACGCTTCACAGTGCTGCAACTCTTGATTTTATGATTTATGGTTTTACAATTCTATGATTTTATGATGTCTGTTTTCATATGAAGCACTCAGTGCTTCTACTGCCCTTATTGTAAAGCACTTTGTGCTGCATTTCTGGCATGACAGGTGCTACATAAATAAAGCTTATTGTTATTATTTTAAATAATCACATGCTGATTTGCAGAGATTCCAGAAGGTGCACTGGAAAACCTTAACAATAAAGCCAATCAAAACCCATAATTTCACTGCATAAAACTTATTTGAATATCCTCCTGAGACCTGAACTTTTGTTTGGTATGCTTTTTTTAATTTCTCTTGGCTATTTGAAATCAGTAAAACCCGATAAGTTTAAAAAATAAACAAAGATCTAGTGTCCTTAAATGAGACGATCATTAAATCTCAGTGTCTTCAAACGACTACTTCCTAATTAACAGTGTTTTATCTTGTTACTGTTGCTAAAATTGGTCAAATTTGTTGCCGTATCAAACTACAAACATTATTAATCATAAATAAACAGGTTTCAACCATAAAATATGATCAGATTTTGGACCTCGTCAACTTTAGTGTCAGGATCAGCTGACTTGGCAGAGATGGCAGCCATCTTGTTTTTACATGGATTAGTGTATTGTGCTCTTACTACCACTAAATGGGACAAGAAAGTGTCCACGAATGAGGACAACAGGTCTAAGTTAAGCAGAATGAAGTGTACGGTGCAGTAAACCCAAAATGTGACGTCCTCATATGAGGACACAGGGTCTCAGGAGGACATACAAGTTGTTGAGATACACTTACAAAAGGAAAGGAGTTCATCGAGACTGCTTATGTAAAGATACCATAAATATAGGAGGGCAAATTATATGAAAATTCTCGCAGTAAGGTATCAAAAACTTGAAAAGAAAATTTAAAGAAATGTATAAAGACAACAAAGGGCACTATATAAATTACATATCATATCCTGATGTGTACACCAGAAGCAGGTGAATATTATTTACAAAGCAGATAGAAAAAGGTCTTAATAATAAAAATGTACCAAGTTACATTCCACTGCTGCCAGCTGGACATACTTTATAAAACATTTGTGTGTTATATCTGAGCAGTGTGTCGCTTTTGTCTCGCAGTTTGCCTTGGATTTTCACCAACCTGAGAGATACATAGCTGAAGAAAATGACCGTGGAATGCACTGATATGAATCAGATATTTAATTAAGCAAACCCAACACCTTTCCATTCAGGCCTCTCGCTCTCAGAAATGCTCAGCGGCAGCATCAAGGCTCCTTAACATTTACTGTCGCTAACCCAAACCCATTTGCTTTCCCTCTGGCTTTACAGAGCAGCGTTCCCATCATACCTTTATTGCATTCCTTTCTGTAATGTCGTGCCGGTTATATACAGTCAGCTGCTTCATTTTAGTCCAGAGTGGAGAGCTCTTTCTGAGGACAGCTGCTGAAGTGAGCTGTGTAGTTACTTGCAAGGTTGTATTCAAAAACTAGGGCCATGGTTGTTGCACTCAGCTGTTGGTGTAGTGGGAGAAAAAAAAGTGAGATACTAAATGAAAAGAGGATGTTGGAGAGGAGAGAGTGGAAAAGAGAAACGGAGAGTAATGGCAGAGAGGTGGAGAGGCTGATGGGAGAGATGGGGGGGAGAATTAATAAGGAGAGACAGACAGGAATTGAGTTAAAAAGATGGGGAGGGCTGAGGTGAGGTGTAATGATGGAGAGGTGACGAGAGAGGCTGATGAGAGATGGAGGGAGAGAGGCAGAGAAGGAGGGAGAACAAAGAGATATGTCACATATCTTTCATGTTGAGAGGGCTGGAGGAGATAGGCAGACATGGAAACACAAAGAGCTAGCTTAAGTGTGTTTGTATGTGTGTGTATGTGCTGTAAAGCATGTATGCGTGTGCTGACAGCAGTGTGTATACTTGTATGAAGTATGTGTGCATTTTTACATGTGAAAGAGATTCCAAGCAGTGAATACATCCCGTGTGCAAAACATTTTTTATGTGTATCAGTCCATCTGTGAGCGAAACGGAAAGAAAGACGAGTATAATACACAGCGGAGGTGAACTCGACGGGAGGAGAGAAAGGAGAAAATATAGATACAGCACTCGACAAGGACGAGAGAGACAAATATACAAAGCGAGCGAGCCAAGTAGAAAATGGCAATAGAGAGAGAACATAAAGGAGAAAGATGATTGATAGAAATGACTAAGAGGAGAAAGAATGAGAGAGTAGAGAAGAGACAGAGTGTAATGGACAGAGACAGAAATGATACAGCAGATAGATAAAACAAGGGGAGATAAAAGAGAGGAGGAGGGAGTAATGGGGTTAGGAGAGAAAAGAGGGAAAGAAGGTGAAAAAGAAAGAAAAGGATAATTGGCAAGAAAGATAGAAAAGGTGTTGACAGGAGAGAGAGGGGGAGAATGCACAGGAGGAGGAAGGTGACGAAAGAGAGACAGGACAAGAAGGACACCACGAAGTGACATAGATAGAGAGAGAGAGAGAGAGAGACAGACAGACAGACAGACACTTCCTGCTACACTGCAGTCTGTATGAAGACAAATGAGTCCCTCAGAATAAATGACAAAACACATTGTTGCTCATGTCCTGTAAGTTCCATACAAACATTTTCTGATCTCTTCTGATTTTAGAAGCCTCTACTGACATGGCAAGTTTCTCTGCAGTGTGTAAGGCTGGGTCGGTTAGGTTTTTTGTGTGTTTTGTTTTTTTTTAACATTTAAAGCTTTTATGGAGGTTTTTGAATGAAACTCTCAGATTTTACGACCTGATCACACTAAAAAGAATAAGAAATCCTCAAAAAATATCAATTTGAATAAAGTGGTTCATCTGATTCAATTCAATTTTATTTTATTTTATTTTATTTTACTTTATTTTATTTATTTATTTATCTATTTATTTTTACTTTGTTTTATTGTATTTATTTATTTTACTTTATTTTATTTCATTTTATTTTATTTTACTTTATTTTATTTTATTTTATTTTATTTTATTTTATTTTATTTTATTTTGCATTCCTTTACTTTATTTTATTTTACTTTAATTTATTTATTTTGCATTATTTTACTGTATATTATTATTTCATTTCATTTCATTTTATTTTATTTTATTTCATTTGTTTCATTTCATGTCATTTCATTTACATAGCCCATCATTACAAATAACACAATTCACAACATATGAAAAGGTGGTAGAAAACCTCAGGAAGCGCAACCAAGAAAAAGATCACTCAGACTTCTGGCTCTGTAAAGCCAAGATGGCGGCGGCCGAAATGCCAAATTCGTGGCTCCAAAACGGGAGTCCACAAACCAATAGGTGATGTCACAGTTGTTTCATCTATTATTTTTACAGTCTGTGACTCTACAAATAGTGTCACACTAACACTATACGTGTAGCCTAATCTTTATCTGCGATTGTGCAGATATACGGGATTAAACAGAATGAAAAGACATAAAAAAAAAAAAAAATACTTTGCAGCATTGTAATGTTGATTCAGAATTAAATGTGAATTTTATGAATTAGGCTTTGAACTGTTTGGTACAGCCCCTCTTTGTTTGCAGTTTTCTGTGTCAGAGTGACACGTTTTAGTGATCAATCCACTCTGAGAAGTTTTGCCATTTTCTTAAAATGTCACTTTACGTCTGCACTTGGTCCTGACAAATGAGCAGTAATTGGATCCATAAATGGATCTACCAGTCCGAGTTATCAGTCGACTGCTGATATGGAGTGCCAATCCTGTACCAATGCTGTCTTTCTCCCAAATTAAATATCTGTATTATTCACTGCATTTATCTCATTGGAATCATTCCAAAATTTAATATATACATAGAGGGAAAAACTGACATCGCCACTGAAGCAACAGTATATGTCACAGCCTTGGGGTAAACCAGCAAAACAAACTGTCCTGAACTCCCTTATAATCTGCTCTCCTCTTTTTTTTCCTTTTATAGTTTTAACCTTGATGATCAATTGTAAAGCAGTTTCTCATCTTGTGTATTCTTCTTTACAATTGATTAATTAGTTTTTCTTTCATTATCAGTTCATAGCATCCTGTGTAGCACAGTCATGTCATTGTGTAGTATATATTTGGAGCATGTTGAATAGTGCGGTAACCGTGTGTTTCCCTTTTAAAAATATGAATTAATACACATAATAGTGTGAACCTTATGTGATCTGGCAGTGCTGTGCTTAATTATGCTCGTGCCAATAAAGCAAATTTGAATTTAGATAGATAGGAATGGAGGAGGATCGAGACAGACAAAGATAGCAAGTGAGTAAAATGAGACAGGAAATAGAGAGACAGACTGAAATGGAGAGCGAAAGAACATCTGACAGCTAGAAAAAGAAGGAGGGGAATAACTAGAGGGAGACAGAAGGAAGGGTGATGGGGAAAAAGGGACTGACGGCCTCCGAAAGATAGAGATAGGAGCGAGAGGGAGGGACTGAATGAGGTGAGGAATAAATGAAGAGGGAGAAGAGAGCGATAGAGTGAAAATGAGCAAAAGAAGCCAGAGAGGAAAGAGAGAGGGAGAGAGTGGTGTCTCGCTCTCATCAGTCAGCGCGTTGCTCATCCGGCGGCAGAGGCTGCCTTTGTCACCATGACGGATCCTCGCTGTCTGCATGCCGCTCGCCACCACACCATTACAGCACATTACTGATGTACACACACACGGAAACACACACAGAGGAGAGAGAACAACACATTTAACAAGCACACACACTCATGCAGAGGTAGGAGCACAAGGTATTTAGCAAACACACACACACACACACACACACACACACACACACACACACACACACACACACACACACACACAGGTATGTTTAGTGCACTGATGTCAAATATACACAGACATACAGACAGCAGCATGTTTGGCATAGATATGTTGCAGTATTGGTCATATGATCTGTAAATGTTATTTGTTGTTTTCATTATTAATTCATCTGCTGATTATTTTCTCAATCGATTAATGTGGGTAAATAAATTATCCGAAAAAAGTAAATGAATGCCCACAGCTCACAGTTTCCTAAAGCCAACACTGACTTATTCAGATTGCGTGTTTTGTCTGCCTGCTCAGAATCCAAATATATTCATTATAAATACCACAGAAGACAAAAAGTCGCAGCAGATATTCACACTTGAGAAGCTGGAGCCTCTTGGCATTTGTGCTCAAAGTGTAACTAGTACTCAAGGTCAGTTAAAAACAAAGATTTTTCAGGGGATATGAAGTGAAACTTTAGATATGACTGATTAATAGAATCGCAAATTAGGTAGGTGGAGCTTGCAGAGTTGTCAACAAATATAAGACGCCTCCCCCCTCTTTCCACTCCCAGTATTTTAAACAACAAAGAAAGCAGTACTTGGCTCTAGAGATGAGCAGTGCCCAAAACAACAACACAAATATACTAATGAACCCTAAACTTACATAGCAAAAACAAATGTGGAACAAAAGACAATTTTCGAACCTAAACTCCCACCATTCAAAACAAGAGAAAAGAACACGGCAATGCCAAATGAAAAGGGCTTAAAGTGCTCTATTTACAGCTCTCCACGATAAAATAAGAAAAACCCACCAATAACTCATACAGGTTTACCAAAATCAGAAGTTTTTGCCTGCAGGTGCTCACATATATCCACAATCACAGTCTAAGTTCTGGCTCTGATGGTAGTGGAAGAGTGAAAATCTTCTATCTTTCACTGGTCCAGTCCGGTGACAGCACACAGTGCCAGTCATAAGCAGGTGCGGCATTTATACGTCATGCCATCTGATAAAGGAGTTTGGCGTTGAAATACATCTTTGTTTCCTAATCTAAGCTCCTTCAGAAACGTCTCTACTCGTCTCAAGGTGCAGTTAAAGGATTGGAACATCCTACATGATGGTGGAGGGGGAACAAGTTCCAGGTCATGTAAGGAGAGAGAATGTGAAGAGCATAAGTTAGTACGATCAAAAGCCCATGATGTGTCCCAAGTCAAAAGAAACAATGTTACTGCCGTACAGATGCTGCTTATTTTTGCTTTGATGATTAACTGGTCGTCTTTAGCTGTGAGCGTACTAGATGGACGGAAAAGGCAGAATCAACTGACCCTTCAGCTTGTTGGGGTGGATTATTTTCTTTAAGCAGTGGCTCCCAACTGGTGAGTCACGGTCCAAAAGTGGGTCATGGATCCATTCTGAATTGACCGCAATCGACTTGCGAATGTGTCAAGTTTGTAAAAAACACTTTATTTTTGAGTACAGTGAATTTCCGGCACAGTGCTTTTCATTTTGAGGTGTCATTTCCTGCTGTAGAGTGAAGGACTGACGGACAGATACTTGACAGAGACAGCGAACTAGCTTGACAATATGGCCAAGTATGACAATGGATGTGTTGAACTGTGTGGACCTTGAACTAATGACTGAGGAGAAATCTGGACCCCGTGGCTTGACCAATGAGAAACCACTGTCTTAAAGCATACAGTATATTTAATACAGTGCTGACTGAGTCACTGGATACTGTGGTTACTGTGCCTCGGTCACACTGGGTGTCATAAGAACCCGTTCTTGCACTGTAGACTTGAAAAAATATGAAGCTATCCCTCAGGAATGTGGCCACTCTGTACAGACTGCATTAACACCTGACTGAATGTGAGCCGGACCACCTCCAGATGTGGCCTGTGCTAATACAGCTGTAGACTCATACTGTATGTGTTTTCTTTTCCGAGGATGGTGAAGGCCTGACCTGCCTGCCATACTCTGCCTTTGTTTGGCTTACCCTGATACTCTTGTCCTAACCCTGACCAATCCAACCAATGAAGTCAACGAGAACCAATCAGAGGGAGAGTAGGACAGGTCATGTCTATGCCATCCTAGGAAAGAGAAAGTGACATACTGTACACACACTGATGAATCACACACACACTGCATCGTGGCCTTAGCAAGCATTCATATCTCACGTCTCATTATTGTACTCTGATGGTCACCGGACATACTGTAGGTCTTCACAGACACACCAACACATATGTATACACGTAAACACAGAGGCAGGAACTACAATATGCAGCACACACACACACACACACACACACACACACACACACACACACACACACACACACACAGTCATGCTCATTTGGCAGCTACACTTAGACAAAAACCTGCTGAGACAGTGATCGCACATAACTCACACAGAGACATAAATACCTCATTATCTATACACAGACACACACAAACTTGTTTTTACTACACTCACACACTCACACACACTCCCTCTCCTTCTCTCCGTTCTTTTCACTCTCTCTTTTCTCGCTTTCATTAAAACCACACTGACAAACAGCAGCATATGCAGCAACACTGAGCAACAGATGTTCAATGGGAGATATTGTGTAACTGAATGTTAATGTGCGCTGTGTATAAAATGCTAACGAAGCTCTGTCATCTGTTTGTCTCCACAGTACTACGAAATGTCCTACGGTCTCAACATTGAGATGCACAAACAGGTAAGAAAGACTGTACTCTGAATTTTTTGTTTTTTTCTTCTCACTGCTGGTGCACTCGTAGGCTGTGTGTGTGTGTGTGTGTGTGTGTGTATTACCTTCTGTGAAGAAGTTGCATTTTCTGAGTAGGCGGGAGGAGGTGAATGTGTTATTTCACTCACACAAACACTGTATTGCCAGGATGTCATTTTGTGTGGGTGGTTTTTTTACTATCTTGATCCTGTTCTCATTTATTTATATTTTGTATTTACACAAACTGACCTTCATACATTTAAATGCCACGGCCAAATTTTTGGAAACACCTTTCAGTGCAAAGTATAGCTTTAAATGCACCATAGCATTGAGTCAACACACGAAAACAACTACAAACTGTTATTTTAATGGAAACATTTTAAAGGAACAGTGTGTACAATTTAGGGTGATTTAGTGGCATCTAGCTGTGAGGACTGCAGATTGCAACCAGCTGAAACTTCTCCTTGTTAGGATTCCTTTAGTGCTCTTTGTTCAGGGGTTTTTTACCAGAAGCTGAATTATCTTCAGAAGTCTCTTCCTTTACGAAACAAACAGATCCGGCTATTAAAATCCAGTAAAAACACTGGCTTGTCACTGACAGGCTGCTAGCCCAGCACTAAATAACACAAAATAAAGCAGTTTCACGTTACAAATCAGTGTTTTTCTGATGCTGTTTGGTATGTCACAGTTGGCCGCTAGCCTGGCACCTGCCATTGTGTGCTCCCTTAAGACTTAAGGAGGCAGGAGGTTTTTACCGAATGCCAAATTATCCACAGAGGTCTCTTCCTCTCTAAAAGGAACAGACCCTTTGAATAAAACTGCTAAAAACACTGAATAAAGCAGTTTCACGTTACAAATCAGTGTTTGGAGTCATATAGCCTCACACCTGCCAATGTGTTCTCATTTTATTTCTTAACTTAAGACTTCTTAACTTATAACTTAAGATCCAGACATTCAGGAGGTTTTCATTGGGTGCCAAATTATCCACTAAAGTCTCTTCCTTGATAATGATTTAAGGGCTGTACACATGCCACATCTTTAACCTCCTGTCAAACGCAAGGTCAGGCCTTTTTTGCACCAGCTTTCAAGAGCGTGGCTGTAGCTTGCATCTGAAGTTGCCAAGCAACCTGAACAAGCACTGTATCAAAGCCTTTTTACCTGAAATCCTGAGTGCAGAGCTGATCTTCTTCCAGGTGCTGTTTATGAGTGTGTAGGCCTATCATCCGTGGGAGAGATGTAAAGCTCTGGCAGCCCTGCACCAAACTGATGAACTTTTTCATATTTATCACAGACTGATATTTACAGAAGAAGGGAAAGATATCTGTCTGTTGTGACTGGGTGTTCCTCATCACATGACATATGGTACGCTGCTGGGATCCAAAAGTTGAACTCGGGTTGTCTCAGAGCGCAGCTGTTAGGCGCCCAGAAAAATGGGTGCTCGGGAATGTGGCGATTGAGCGCTCTTGCTGCACTTCTACATTGAAAACAATGAATTTAGCGCAATAAAAACACGGCATGTGTACGACCCCTTAAACCGCTGAAAACTCTGAATAAAGAAGTTTCAAGTTAACAATCAGTGCTCATTGCAAAGGAGCTGCTAACTATGGTGGCCAACGTGAAAATGCAAATTGTCCTATCTAGAGCCTGTGTTTGGTTTGTCCCTTCTTGGCTACTGTAGAAACTTGGCGCTTCATTATGGCAGATTCTGTGAAAGATATAAACGTCTCATTCGAAGGTGACAAAAACAGAAAGATTCTTATTTTCAGGTGATTACACACTAAAGAAAACATACTTATTATATTCTATTTCTGCCTGTATTTCCCCCTGAATCCTACACACTTGACCTTTAAGTAATGTACTTAATGCAGGGTGGTTGTCCTGCATTATATCACATCGTACATGAGTTTCTGTCTCTCCAGTTTCTCAGTGTACTGTATTGGCAGGATAAAGCCGGATCTGTTCCAGCTTAAATTCCTGTGTAGAGATGATGAGCAGGGGAGTGACTCATCTTTGGAGGACCAGAAACAGGGCAAAGGAATTAATAACATTTTCAGTTAAAGAAGGACGTGTTTTTCTTCTCTGTCTTTTATTTATTAGACTAATAATGAGTCAGCAAGAGCAACAAGTGGTTTCAACACTGAGCTATGGATGGCTGATTTTATTAGTTTTAGTGAGGGGGTCACTGCGCAACACTGAAGTTTACCTTTCCATGCCTCCGTATGGAATATAAACGCAAGTACTGTTGCATGAAACCAGCTTCTCTGCACAATTATGATGTCCCCGTTGACTAAATGTTTATTTTTGTGGACAGTCTCTTTTTGGGTTATTATCAAGCACAACAAGCGCTGGCTGCTGATGTGAGAATTAGGGAATAATGATACCATTAAGCTAGCTGGTACAGACGGTAACCATAGCAATGACAAATGTATGTTTTACACAACCAGTGGCGACAGACTTGAGGTTAACTGACACTAGGTGTCGACAAGGCTCAGCTGTTATCAACAGGATGGGACAGTGAGGACGCTGCTTCTTCTAAACTATGTAAAGACCAAATGCCAGGTGGATAAAAGAGGGTCAGTGTAAATGTGTATCACTCTGGGATTCGGTATTTCTGAATGACGACGTGTCTGATGAGCAGTGTGTGCTCTCAGGAGCCGGCGACTGCTTGTCAGTCCCCACACTTGCTGCTAATTTGCTGTCTGGGTCACACTGCAGGAAGGGGAGACAGGCAGATAAATGTACAGACAGACCGACAAAAAGGCAGACAGACAGACAGATAGCAGACGTGAGATCTGTTCTGCTGCGCTGACAGACCACCATGCAGATAGACAGAATCATTATCCAGCTGAATGGCATCTTCCTTTAAGGTGACTGCCTGTGTCTCCCCCTCTCTCTTAATCTATCTAACTGTCATGCTAACTCTGCGGTGGACTCAGGCGCCGTCATGGGAGACAAGAGGGGATGTTTTTTTTTTTTTTTTTAATTTCACATTTTACAGTGAGCTCCCAGCACGCCTGGCATAATGCTTGTAGAAAGCAGCTCATTGTTTCAAACAATCTGGAAAACGCCCTCAAATGAAAGCCTCCGCACTCTGCACTTTAACCTCATAATCATTGTGTCATTTCACGATCAAGGTAATTATAGCACAGAGACATCAAACAGCGGGTGTCTGTCCAAATACTTGCAGCGCAGTGTACATTCCTACTCCAGACTCCAGAACTCGCTGATGTTACGCTCAGTGGTTGAAGTTAGGGAGGATTCAAGATGAGTTTGAGGGATGATAAGAGTGCATTTAAACTAATCTGCATCTCAACCTGCAACATTTGATCGTTTAGCTAATAAATTAATCACCAGCTAACATGTTAATCAATTAATCAGTTTGAGTAATTTTCTTAGAAATAAAAGCCAAATATGAATATTTTCAGGTTTCTTTGCTCTTCTATGACAGTGAATTAAACATTTTTGGGTTGCGGACGAAACAAAACTTTTTTTTTTGGGATAGACAGATGACAACAGTGCAAAGTTACAAGTGCTAGTCCCTCTTTTTTTGTAACCAGAACAGGAAATATGAACATTGTCTCTGCATTAAAAGATAATACATTTAAATTATGTAAATATTGTGCACATATATAAAATATTTTTCCAAACAAGACACCAGAATGGAATGTGTACAAAGTGTGGTTGTAAATAAACCATCAAAATAAGCTAGGTTAAAGAGAAAAAAAGAAAAGTAGAAATATAGATTTATAAAAAGTCAAGTCGAAGAAAAAAAATTATAAAATAATACATTCAAAAAAAGATTAAAAAAAATACACATACACACATATACATTTACATACGTACACATATGTATAAATAAATACAATACAAATAAAGATAGATAAAATAAAATAGGGGGGTTATTTTATGAAAGTTTAAACCTATCAGAGGATCCTTTCACAGTTTTTTTTTTCTTTTCTAAGACAGGACATAACACCCTTAAGCCACAGCGATATAGATCAGGATTTAAGAGATTTCCACAGGCGCAAAATTTGTTGTCTCGCCAAAAGGAGAGTAAAGGCTAATACCTCTGACTGTGAGGAGTTAATTTGGAGTAATTCAGATGATACCCCAAACACAGCTATAAAGGGATTGATATGATCTCCTAAAATCTTTGTCAAAATCATAAAAAAGTCAGTCCAGACTTCCTGTAGTTTGGGCCAGAAGATGCATATATGGCTTAAATTACATGAAGAGGCGTGGCATCTGTCACATTTGTCCACAATATTAGGATATATTTCAGATTGTTGAGATTTGCTGAAATGTACTCATTGACTTTTTTTTTATACTATTTTCTTACATTTTATAGACCAAACAACGAATTGATTAATGAGCCCAGTCTCAATCCAAAGTCACTGAAATGCGGCACTTGGGCAGTGACTCGTGGCGTCAGAAACAAACGAAAAGGCGTCCTTTAATGTCAGCATGATACGTGACTGGTTGCCGTTGTAGTTTAACGGTGCGCGGCGGTGTCAAGGGGAAACGTGGCGAAATAGGACGAAACTTAAGGTGGTGAAAGTCCAACTGGGTCAGGCGGGAGTGGTGGTGGATGGTTCAACAAGCACCGACTTTCACCCGAGAGAGCGGTGTTGGCGTCCCGTGAGATAATAAAGCCAAACCCTGTTCTTTTTCCTAAACCTAACCATGTGTGCGTTTTATTGTTGAAGACATAAAAAATAAAAAAAACATTAATTCTCGGAGTTGTACTTACGTATGTGCATTTATTTTGAAACAGTAAATTTCCTGTGAAAACAGAAGTGTATCTTGAAAGAAGACAACAGGCTTGACACGGTGTCCCAGAACGTCAACAACCAACGCACCCAAGGCACCTTTCACGTCGTACGTGGACATGGAAAGCCCATGACTAAACGTCAATATGTGACGAGGACGGAGTGAGAATGTGTCGGATTAATCGATAACTTAATTGTCAGATTCATCTACAGTCTACTAAAACAGTTAGTTACAGTCTTATCTGCATCACCTGCACTAAATCCCAGCTCAGATCCTTTGTTTATGGTGACATGTCGTTTCAAAAATGCTGTAATTACATTCCTCTTTACCTTCATTCCCACTGTTTTCAGTAACAGAGCGGCATTAACACAAATACAGCAGACAGCAGTTTCCCTGTGACACCAAGCACCAAAATGTTGCAGGTGTGCTTTGCCTTAAAAGTGCCTCATGTCAGCTTTTTAGGATTATAAAAGAAGGAATGTTGTTTTTTATTCAAAGCTTAAAATCTAAAGATAATCTTAAAATCCCAATCAGGTTCATGTTCAGCAAATAAATAGAAAGAGCAGTCAGTTGTGATACATATGAATATTTGAGGCAGAATAGGTGAGATTATTCAGTGTGTTGGTAACACGTGCTTGTCTGCTATACTTTGCATGATTTAAGATAAATACTAATCATTGCATCTGGAAAATATGTAACACAGCTTGTCAAACCTTGTTTTGAGGTCATTTCTAATTAAGATAAGAACAAGATATGCAGATATTTGTGTCACCAACATGTCAGCATTACCCTTATAGCTGGATGGCCTTCGTGTTCATTTTTTTTTGCCTCAAATTGAAACAAAAATGTTTGAAAGTGTCCCCTGTGCTCCTCAGCATTGAGTCTGCACTCTTCCGAAATCCAAATTCAGTCCTGATCTCATGGACCGAAGACGTGGACCGCATGTGAAAGCAGAAGAATCTCAGCGAGACTATATGCTGAAATTGTTGCGCTACTAAAAACCAAAAAAAGGAAAGAAACGTGGACAATAAAACTGTCTGATGGATGGGATAGATTGATTCCTAAAGCCCACAGCAGACACAACTATTGACAGAGCAATAATCAGAAAGAGGCGGAGAGAGACAGGCAGACTGGAGAGTAAAGAGACAAGAGTGGACAGAGGATTGTAGAAGTACTTTAAAAGTATTCTTTTACAAGTCATTTTGAACCGAAAGAAGCTGAAACACAATACAGATACGTTCACTGTTCACATTATATGTCAACATTAAGATAAAACAGCACTTTTTTTCAGGAAAATTTAAGAAAGAAGAAAGAGGGATCCATCCTCAGTTGCTCTTCTACCATTTTTTCCCTATTAAGGGTTTACTTTAGAGGAGTTTTTCCTTATCCGCTGTGAGGGTCCCAGGACAGAGGGATGTCATATGCTGTAAAGCCCTTTGAGGCAACTAGCAACTAGGGGCTTACCTGAATCTGAATGTTTTTGGATTCATATTGAATTTAGCTGGTCAGGATTTGAATATTCATTCCTCTTTTTTAACATGCACCGGGTGCATAACAGTGTCTCTGTTAGGGGCAGTGTAACATGGCTCCAGAGTTGGCATCAGCTTCTTAAATCCTGCACCCTCTATACTTTATCTCCAGAGCTGCCGTTCGCTCTCCTCCCAAAGTAGTCTCCTATCGCCACGAGTGAGGCAGGGGGGACTGCCGGGTGCGCTAGCTTGCCAGCTTATCTCATTTAGCTTGTCTCATATGTTGTCTGATGAACAGAGAGGGAGAGAGAGCAGGGCGAGGAGGGGCTGAGTCAATCAATGTGCTGCACACAGTTTCACAATGAAAAATGATTTTACCCATTTTAAATACTAAAATAATTTTTTTTAAAATTGTGGTGGGCTGCCACAAATAAATCAATGTATGTACCACAATAACAAAACAATGGCACATGGCGGGGCCAAAGTACAACCTATGTTGGACATTCTTTATAAAAGCACCTAATTTACAAATTACTTTTTGCTCATCTGATTGTAATAACAAAATCAATTTAAACATAGCAGATACCTTTCTCTATGAGTAAGCTTACATTCTGACATTCAAACAAAATATGACACTCATCTCCCACACCATTATCATCATAGAGGTTGTAGATCATTCTGGTTTATGTCCAGCTCTTTATATCTTCCAGTGATTTTAGGAATTCTGGTGTTATTTATATCTGCACTTTAGGTTTCATGCAACAGATACTTCCCCAGTTTAAACTATACCAAAATACTGACATGCTACTGAAGAAATTGAGCATAGCGTTAGTTCAGGCATGATACAATATCAATCTCAGCTGATTGATGGAGGGGAGTCAGCTGATAGATCACATGATTCCTTTCTATGCAACCACTTGGTGAATCTCATTCAGGGCGCCCTATTTAAACTGCTCTGGCCTGCCTACTGTTGCTGCTTCCTCTGCAAGCCGCTTTGCAACCCGCCTCCGCCCCAGCTCCTCCTTTTTATGCTGTGTCTGACTCATCAATGTCATTACTGTTTGCCATTGATGCTGCTCTGTTCTATTCCTGAGGGGTCTTTGCTGCTGCTCTCCATGCCTTAGGCTTCCCATGTAGGTGCATGGAAGGGCAGGGAGGTTTGCTCTCTTTGCCTCAGGCTTTCCTCGTTTGCACGTGGAAGGGCAGAGAGGTGTGCTCTCTCCACCTTAGGCTTTCCACGTAGGCACGTGGAAGAGGCTTTCTGTGTAGCCCCAGAACAGAGCCATGTCGCCAAATATAATACTGCAAATAGAAATAAAGTTTCCTTTGACTAAAATGTTCCTGACTGAACTACCCATTTTTAAATTTAGTTGAGCTAAACCACCAAGAAAAATGTTCAGAAGGCTGTATGTTAGTTAGAAGAAGAGAAAGTATTACCCAACAGTGCAGACTTTGGAAGGGATCAGAGAAAGAGTGAAGAGAGAAAGAGGGAGAGGGAGAGGGAAAGATGGCTGGCAACAAAGCCAGGCAGAACTGGACTGTCAGCTCTTGTCGCCAAAAAGAAGAAATGGACTGAGGCGCTGGCTGCACCTCTGAGAGATGGACAGAGGAGGAGGAGGGGGAGGAGGATAGGTGGGGAAGATGACAGAGGGAGGCCAAGGAGGGGAGAGTGTGGAAAATAGGAAGAGGGGAAGAAGGGGGGAAGGCGGTGGGGATGACAGAAGAAGACCAAAGAGCTCCAGTCAGAAGAATAAGAGTAAAAAAAAAGAGAAATAAATGAAGAGGGAGAAACCCGGTGTCAGGAACCAGAGAGCAAGGCTGTGAGAAGAGTGAGCAGGGGGAATATGAGAAGGGGGGGAGACGGGAGAAAAAAGTATATGTTTGAGCAGCGGGGAGAAAAAGAGCATATGTGAAAAAAAAAGCGATTCAGAAAGGAAAAACAAGGGAGCTGGTAAAAAGGTTTAACGGCAGAGGTGGTAGGAGAGCCAGCGACAGAGAAATGTGAGGCAGATTGTAAAAGAGAACTTACAGTATCACAGATAGAAAAGGAAACAGAGGAGCGGAAATTGACAGAAATAGAATAGAAAGAAGACGTGATAGAATATAAAATGAAGGAACTGGTATAAAAAAGGACATCAAAAAGAGACGGTGATAGAAAAAAGAGATAGCACGAGGAGTCTGAGAGGAAAAAGAGAGCGGATGAGGATAAAGCACAAAAGGAGAGGTTGTAGAATAGAGGGTGTTACAAAGGCAGAGAGGATGGAAAAGTGAGTGGGATAGTTTGAAAAAAGTAAGTGTAAGATAATTAAAGAAAATGAGGACTTTGAAGATACTGCGAGAAAAAAGGGGAGAGCACGGCGGGGAGAAAAAAGGCGGTGGAGAGAGTAAGGGAGATAGAGGAGCGGGGAGGAGAAAAAAAGTGAGATGGCGGGGAGAGCTAATGTTGGAAAAAGTGTGAGAGCAGGGATGAGAGGAAAAGAGGGGATGGAGATTAATTGAACGGATGAAAGAGGAGAGGGTAAACAGGAAGGATGGAGCCTTAGAAGAGACAGATAAAGACCTCAGAGAACAGATGAGGGGGGGAAAAAGAGATGGAGATGAAAATTAGAGCCAAGAAAAGGAAAGCAACGGAGGGAGAAGGAAAGAAAGGGGGAGGGCGGTCGGAGAAAGAGGGAGATAGAAAGAGACATCAAGGGAGGGAGGGGAGCTTTGAGCCGCAGTGAGAAATAATGAATCATGAATAGATTTAACAGTATCTGCTCTTATTTCCTCTCCTCCTCCTCCTCCTCCTCCTCTTTCTCCCCCCTCCAGCTTCCTCCTAACATCCTGTCGAGATCACTGCTATTGCCTCTCTCCCCTCTCTGTCTCCTTCTCTAGTGCACGCTCTGTCATTATCAGTGGCAGGGCCATCTCATGTCCCGGCATTAATTGAGCTGTAACAGTCATCCCGTGCCTTCGTAGCCTTCCTTTTAGCCTCCGTTTTTTTTTTTCCATCACTCTCTCCCTCTCTCTTTAGATTTCACACTCGCTCTGTCTTCACCCCCTCCCCTCACCTCTCCTCCTCTATCTCGATCTCCCTCGTTTCCTTTCCATTCCTCTCCCTTCTCCTCTCCCTCTCTTCCTCTTTCTCAGATGATTGTATCTGAAAGATAACATCTCACCCCCCTCCTCCTCTTAAGCTGCTTGGGTACATTGAAACACACGCACTCGCGCGCACACCCCCGTCACATTATCTTACTTGGTTCACTTCCATTATCATATCATATCATATATATATACACTAGCTGTATCCCCCGGAGGAGCGAGGGAGGCTATAAGGACTTTACGCTGCTCTCTGTGGTTGTTCTATATTCATTGATATAGCACTTCTGGGGCCTGGATAGTTATTGCCCGTATCCCCCGCTGTGTGCAGACGCACAACATGTATATTCAGTGACTCTGTAATTCAGTCGTACACCGAGGGCTCACAGTGGCTGGCCCAGGACAGCTTACAGATACGACGATGTGCTGTATGTGTTGTTGTAAGGTGTGTGGTGAATGGATTGAAGCAGGTTTTGTATTGACAGCTGATCCGAGCAGCAGGATAACAGGATGATGGCGGGAGGTGAAGAAGAATAGAGACTTTGTCAGACTCGAGTTCAGCGAGAGGCGGAGGCAGCCCAAAAGCTTGTGACCAGAGTGTAGCCTGGGAGAATATGAAAATATGGAAAGCAGGAAGTGAGATATGCCTTTCCTTCCACGAACGGCTAACTTCAAAGGGCCATTAGGCAGAGCACAGAGCCCACGACTGCTGAGTGAAGACACGACAGCAGTGCTAAACAACAGCTAAACATTCTCGTCTATGATCAACGTGCGCTTGTTTGGTGCATTTCAGGTAGAAATCTTCACAGCTTTAAAATGTTGGAAACCTACCAGATCTTGATGTGAATGAAAGCAAACCTGAGAAAAAAAGAGACCAGAGCATAGTCGGACTGATCTGAACAGACCTGTGGACCTGATCCAGAATGTGGTTGACTCGAACACACCCGAAAAACACATTTTTATCCTGTGATGCTTGTAATGCGCCATGATCCATTCAGATCCACTCATTTAGTAGACATACTGACTCACAGATCTCACAGCATTTGAACTGAACCCCAGATCTGATTAGACCAGAGGTGTCAAACATACGGCCTGGGGGCCAAAACCGGCTCGCCAAAGGGTCCAATCCGGCCCACTAGATGACTTTGCACACCTAATACTGATGTACTTGTGAAGGCTGAGAGGCGCCAGGTTTCAGGAGCAAGTTAAACACTGAGTAGATACTTCATGTAAAATGCTGCCTCAGAGGCTTTTCCACTGACCAGAGTACAGCTCTCTGAAATAACAATGAAAACTCACTGTGGTCATATTTTAAGATATCGAACACTGTGCAAAAGCAGCTTCAGTACAAAAGAATCTGTATCAGACTTCTGTCTTAATACAATATAGGTGGAACTGTGTTGCTAAAGCACTAACAAAACTTCACATTGTAAATGGTTTGTAAAGCAGAGGATGACTGCACATGTAATGACAGTGAGTAGTAGACCAACTGAATGTGGAAAAACTGAGACATACTGTACAGTAGTGGTGAATTTGCACATATTTTTCTCAGGATATCACGGGCTGTTCATCATTTGTTTTGCAAATGGATGAATGTTTTCAGAATGAACTTATTTACACTAAAAAAAAGGAAAACGTTTGAAAGGGGTTGTTATTTCTAGGTTATTGTGCAATGGTTTCACTGGTCCAGCTGACTCAAGATCAAACTGGGATGCATGTGGCCCATGAACTAAAATGAGTTTGATAACCCTGGATTAGATTGAAATCATTTGGACCAGCCAGCACACCTCAAGTATATTTTTTTCCAGTATACTAAAGTACACACAGCAGACATATAATTTTTTTTATATTAAATACAGACAAAATTGTCGTGTAAGTGTCTTTATAATGGCAGTTGAACACAGCTGGACAATGCTGTTAAGTAATAAGGAGAGTTTTGACTGACGGGTATTTTGATGGCAGGGAATCCAAAATGTCTTGCTGCCTAGTCTTTTTCTCGTATGAATTCCGGACAGTATCTGGAAAATCAGATTTGGACTTTGTCTGGAGTTTCTCTTTCAGACATGTAGCACACAACAGGAGGTTGTTGGTGTCAGGAGCGTTCTAACCTTCTTGAAATACTCCATTTGGTTGATGCAAAGCATGGCGCCTGGGTACAGTGTGCAGGAGGCAGGACATGACGAGGATTACATGTTAGCCGGTTCCTAAATTGGTTTTAAACAACAGGTTCTCTTGTTCCTTGAATTTGTCTAATGATTTTGGCTTTGGTGCTTCCTGACAAATGTTCCTGAATCTCATTGTCTATCGAGACATTTTCGTTGTCGTCTTTGCATAAATGACTGCTCTTCTTCTATCCTCATAGTCCCTATGAGGGCTGCACCTTATATGGTGACACTACGCTTGCATTGTCAGACCTATCCCATGCTTTGTCAGTGCTGGAAAAAGGTCTGGCTGAACCTGTTATAATTCCACACTAAGGGAAAATACATGCTCTGGGTTGTTTGTATTTCTTTAAACCAATCAGAATCTTCTTGGGAAGTGCCAACGGTGCAAAATAGTGTTAGAAGGGAACTTGTTTTGGTGGAACATTTGCACATGGGGAGGCAAACCCTCACATTAAAATGACGAAATCCCGGCAAACAAACCAAAAAAACCCACTAAAAGACGTTTTAGCGTGTACGTTTCTAGCTGAGAGGTTGTTGTTGTCTCACACATGCCGCTAATACTAAGTCTGGAGAACAGTGTAGAGGGCCAGTGTCACATCATTTTACCTTCTGGCCTTGCCAACTGAAAATATCTTTGCTTTAAAGTCTTATATATCTCTTACGTCTATCTTGTAGTGAAATCTGTATTTTGACATGTGCACACACACTCTACATCTTCGCAGTTTCAGAGGTGATGGGTGATTTTAGCAGTAGGGTCCATTATTTCTTTGCTGGGATAGTGTCCCTCAGTAGACTCCTGGGGCCAGCTGGGAAACTACTGTGGCAGCATTTCAATAACAGCGTGGGTAAGTGTTTCTAAACGACCAGTTTGGGATCTGACAGTGCATCACAAAAAAAATGTCAGATGACTGACCCACTTCCTATCAGAGAAAAAACACCACATATTAGTGTCTTATTTTTACCCAGAAAGAGAACAGCAGTGCATGAAAACACATGGCTTTGGCTAATGTTGCATCATTAATTTATTTTCCTCCTCAACAGTCGCTGCACACTCATATCACTGGAAACAGGAGAATCCTGTTTCTGGCTCCAATTTGGATGACTCAGTGTTGCTAATTCATCACGATTATGTATGTACAATGATTACTGCTTTTAGGTGCGTAAAAATGTCTCCCTGATTTATTTAGAAATCGATATCCCAAGGAACAAAGTAGCAGCCCGGCTGAGTCAAGCCTGCGTGGATGCTGATTGAAATACTGTGGACTCAAAGGTTAAAATACAAACAAGCTATGCTTTTTACATAAGGTCACACTTTGAGCTGTGACACTAATTTGTTTTATAGGAGACATTTTTGATGTTAAGCTGCCGGGATGCTGGAATTTTTGCACATTTGTTTATATTTAGGGGCCTGTGTAGATGAAAGGTGGGTCAAAATTGAATTTTCACAATAGTTCATATAGTTGCTATACGATGCTAACCTCCTAGGTGGCTAGGACACATATTTCTAAAACAATAAAACAAACAATTATTTTTCTTCCTACTTGTAGTGCTGTTTGTCAGTCGAGACTGTTTCGGTTTGAATTGCAGAGTCCTGGAGATATCAGCTGTAGAGATGTCTGCCTTCTCTCAAATATAATGGAAGTAGATGGTACTTGACTTGTGGTGCTCTAAGTGCCAAAAAAGAACATTTGAAAAAGTCCGCAGCAATGTCTTGTTCCAGACAGTAACAATAATTGGTGTGTGTAGTTGGTAGTTGGTAGAAGAAAATACTTCCTACACAGCTGGGTAAGAGACATTGCTGTTGAGTATTCAAATGTATTTTATTGGCACTTTGAGCTCCACAAACCAAGTGCCATCTAGTTCCATTATATTCAAGAGAAGGCAGACATCTCTATGGCCGACATCTTCAACACTTGGCAACTCACACCAGCACAATCCAGCTTGACAAATAGCACTACAGTAAGATGAAAAATATGTGTTTCAGTCAGGACCACTTTAGTCAAAGAAAAGTTTATTTCCATTTGCAGTATTATATTTAAGAGTATGGGTCTGTTCTGGGGCCTCTCTGCCTTTCCTCGGGCCTACGCAGAAAGCCTCTTTCACACTCCTACGTGGAAAGCCATAAGGCAGAGAGAGCACACCTCTCTGCCCTTCCACGTGCAAATGAGGAAAGCCAGAGGCACAGAGAGCAAACCTCCCTGCCCTTCCATGTGCCTACATGGAAAGCCAAAGGCAGCAAAGACCCCCTGGAACAAAACAGAGCAGCATCAGTGACAAAACAGAAATGACATTGATAAGTCAGACACAACATGAAAAGGAGGAGCTGGGGTGGAGGCGGGTTGCAAAGCAGTTTGCAGAGGAAGCAGCAACAGTAGGCAGGTCAGAGCAGTTTAAATGAGATTTGCCAATTTCTTGCATAGACAAGAATCATGTGATCTATCAGCTGACTTTGTTCCATCAAATCAGCTGCTCCATCAGTTGATTGGCAGTTTGAGATCAGCTGATGTAGCTGGGACGTGAGCTGAGCTTGACATCAGGTCCTGCTTGAACTAACGCTACGCTCGATTTTTGACTTGGAGTTGAAGTGTCCCTTTAAGGCTGAGTACTTACCTCAGTGGTCTGAGTTCAAGTCTGGCCCCTTAGGCCCATTGCTGCATGTCAACCCCCCTCTGTCTCCCATGCCTTTCCCATCTCCCCTATCTCACTATCCAATAAACCAGAAATACCAAAAATTAATCTTAACCCTCTCCTCAAATAAACAGGCTACTGGAAGACGAGAGCAGACTGCTTGTTTTTTAAAAGCAAAGAAAAAAATAACAGGCCAACGTGCAGAAAGGTGACCGGGTGGTGAGAGAAAGAGCATCCCATTACTGAAAAGTGTCGGTATGTCCTTGAGCTGATAGTTAACCTCTTGCAGGTTACTCGTTTTAAGCCATTTAGGATAATAACAGCATGAGTTAAAAGCCCAAAAATGACCAGCTGTGAACTTAGTAAGCCAAACATCAAACACCAACATAGTAGTTAAATAATACACATTTAGTGAAGTGCTTGGTAGCCAGGTTTCTTATTTAAACCAGCAGCTCTACAGTCACCTTGTGACACCTCCGGTCCTGACTTCCTCTATGAGTCATTGAATTTAATACCAATCAGAATATCATTGAAGCCGCGCTCACATGTCAGCAGTAGCTTTTCTTTCTACTAAAACTGCCATACAAATGGGGCACCCCGCATGGACAGGATATTATAGGAACCAGTGTTAACATATCTCCGCATATAGACTTTACATAGTGTATCAGAATGCTAGATAGAGAGATGATGTGGTTCACAGACGAGGCAGGATATTATAGGAAGCTGTGTTTGATAGTCAGGATGCTCGGCAGCCAGACTGTTTCCCCTGTGGACTCCTGAGGACAGATGAAGCAGCTGGCTGTCCTTCCTTCCTGCTCCCTCCTTTCATTTCACCACCACACATATGAAGCTGAGGGTGTGGGAGTGTTTTTGTGTGACAGAAAAGAGCGATTCGACCAGTCTTTCTTTTGCACTCTCTTTCATGTGATAGTTCATGTCACGTAGCAAACAGTGTTGGCTTTACTGCCGTGTTAGCAGTCATTCAATAACAAAAAAAAATTGTGAATCAAGCCGAAAAGAAACACGATAGAGAGAGTGAAGAAATATACTGAGAAAATGAACAGAAGATTAAGCCAGAGTACAAGCAGGAGATGGAGATCACATGAGAGAATGTTTATCTGTTTGTGTTGTGTAAAAAAGTGTGTGTGCATGCGCTTATCCTGCCCGCCTAATTAGCCCGAGCTGTCTAGCCTTTTTATGCATGTGTTTGTGCACATGTGTGAGCGTGCATGCTTTGGTATATTTGGCTGAAGTTGTGACCTGAATCCTCATTTCATTTGGGAGGGAGAGAGAATGAGAAAGAGGGTGAGGGAAAGAGTACAAGCAGGAGATGCCTTCATTTTCAACTCACCGCTTTGGTTCCTAATAGGATTGGGCTTCTCTCTCTTTCCCCTTTTTTCTTTCTCAATCTCACTCTTTCCATCCCCTTTGCCTCGTCTTTTTTTTCTCCTCTCTCTTTCTGTCATTCCCACCACCCAGTCAGTTGATAATCCCGCAGTTGTGGTTTGAGTTTTTTTTTTTTTTTTTAACTGGTTTTATTTAAAGGACTGGATTAGGACGAGCCTGCATATGTGGGTCAACTAGAGCAGGCTTTGGAGAGGTCAAATGACTTTGTACGTGTGTGCATGTGTGTGTGTTTATGGTATGTGTTGTTTACACTCTCTCTGATCATTGGTGTATGCAGTCCCTCTTTGCACATGTTGTAGCATCTGTGCTCTGTGTGTGTGTGCAGCTTTGATGTCTCTCCCTCTCGTTCCCTTTCATACCGTGTGTGTATGCCTGTGCATACATGTGTAACAGAGCTCATTTGTGAATAATGAGGCAGAGAGAGAGAGCGCGCAGGAATAGAGTGTGATATAACCCTTCAGGAATGATAGAAAATAAGTTGTGAGAAGGAAAAACAGTGAAAAGAAAGAGAGAAGGACGAGAAGAGAGAGAAAACGAGTGATTAAATTCCCAGGGAGCTAGCCTTTTAGCGTAATGGCTTTGTCACTCTGGCAGAGGAGATCTGAGTAGCTACACACACTGTATTGGCTTATCTGTGTGTGTGTTTGTGTGTGGTGTATGTGTGTGTTCATGTATGTGATAGCGGCTGCATGTGCTACCATGTTCTGTGACCAGTGCTTAAATTGGGACAAATAAGGTGCTATCACTCAGAGGGAGCAGCTGCACAGCATGTTGCTTTTTATCCATATGCATGTGTGACAGCAGCACATCCCATGTGACGTCTATTACTGAATAAAAATTCAAGCATAAATTAAAAAGGAGCATATGTTCATGTAAATATTTTTCAAATAAAGAAATGTTGTAGAATTCATTTACGGTTGGAAATTTAGTGTATGATTAAAGGATAAAAGTTTTTTAGCCTATGAGCAGCATGCGTCTGAGGATGTCGGCGTCAGTCTGAAATACCTCAACAACTATTTAATTGACCCTTTGCTAAGCCCCGCCCCTGATGCAGACTGGCCAATCATACTGTAGCTTCAGGCTGGCTCGGACAAGGGTCCAGCAACAAAGTTATTATATGTGTGTGTGTACGTACTTGTGCTTGCAACATAGTGGGGACCCAAACGTGCTTTAACCAACAGAGTGAGGACATTTCGGCCAGTTCTTACTTCTTCAAAGGCCCGTTTGAGGGTAGCTGGGTAGCTGGGTTTTAATTCAGATAACAATTGACCCTTCCCTAAGTCCCGCCCCTGGACGCAGACTGACCAATCATAACGTAGCATCAGGCCGGCTCAGACCAGGGTCTGACAGCAACACAGCTGTGCTCCATTGACTCTAATGCAATCGTTTCAGATTTCCTTCATTTTCAGGCTGGTTTTGTGGATTTGGAGCTAAATGTTGTGCCTGGGGCACGTCGTGTATTAATGATACTCGTTACCTGGAGAGGTTGGAAAAAGATATACGTTTCTTCCCTGTTCCAAAACCAAAGTCAAACCCTGAAAAGTGTAGGGTTAGCTAGCTAGCTACTGAAGATATAGCCTACTGAATGTATACACATGCTGCTTTTGCTTTGTAATGATTATAACAGTGAAACAAAGACCGACCCTGCTGTACAGGAACCAGTGAAGGGAAGCAGGGAAAAATATTCAACCAGCTGTGTGCATATGCACGTTGGTTGACTTCCTCTGGAGATCCCTGCCCATTCAGTGGCGGAGGTCCAGGTGCCACACAGCTGGTTCCATATGAGCAAAGTTTCCCTTTATATTCATTGTCTTCTGTGTGGATCAGCAGTGATGTGGTGGTTCACTTTTACACTGTGATCTGTAGCCTATAGTTGGGCTTTAGCTTCTAGCTTGTTGCTGCTGAGTCAGTTTGACATCCTGGATATATCCTTCAAACACAGACTGTAGACCCCTCTGTCTGCTTCTCTCTGGAATCACTGTTTCATTATCCCAAAAATATGATAATATTTCTTCAGGGAGTGCAGTTAGTTACACCATAACAAAGGGGCGTGGCTTAGCGAAAGGTCAATTGTCATGTTATTGTGTACAGATATAAATGGTGAATGCGACTGACTTCAGTTTTCTCCTGACTTTTCTTCTACCGCCATACGTAGGCAGAAGTTTTCCCCTATCTTGTTAAACATGTCAGCATCTACTGGATGGATCGGCTCAATATGTTCATGGTTCCCACACAGTGTGGGAACACAATGTATCCTAATAAATTTGGTGCTCTCCTGACCTCCAGCAATATTTTTGTGAGCATGCTTGCATACTGTAAAGCAGTGGCTCTCAAATGGTGTGCCGTGATGCAAATCCAGGTGTGCTGTGGGATTCTGTGATAACCACACATTGTTACTGCTGTATTCAACTGGGCCTGTACAAAAAGTTAGGAATGAATTTTTAATTAACTGTATCAGTGTGTTGTGCGCACCCATTTCGTAATAAAGAGGCAAACGCTACCAAAACAAAGTAATGTAATTTAATTTAATTTAAAAAACCTTAATGGGGAACCTATTTGTCGATGTTCACGCAAGGGAATTATAAGTGTGTGACACATCACATTATCCTACATTATTTCCTGTTTAAGTGGATGTGTTATTGGTGCTTTGATGTAATTTTAAAACCTTTAAAATGACTTCTTGAATCACTTTGGTAAGAAAATATATCACGAGTAATAGTTGGTTGTCAATTGTTATTTGATATCAGTGAATAAAAACAGTGATAACACATGTTGTAGAAGCTATTGTGCACAGATATGAGATATTTCGTGTGCCTTGGGGACAAAAAGTTTGAAAAACACTGCCTCAAAGTATCACTGTGCAACATTACAGAACTGCTAGCTTGACTGAGGACGCACAGTATTCTTATGTTTTAGTCTACGACTGCAACTAATCTTTATTTTCAGTATCGATTAATCCGCCCATTATTTTCTTGATTAATCAATTGATTGTTTTGTCGATAAAATGTCAGAAAACAGTGAAACATGCCCTTTATTATTTCCCAGAGCTCAAGGTGACGTCTTGAAATGCTAAGTTTTATCAGACCAACAGTCCAAACATCCAAAGGTATTCAGGTTATTTTAATAATTTATGACGATAAAAAGCATCAAAGGATGTATGCAACCAGCAAATGTTGCCAATTAATTTTCTTTTGATCAACTAGTTGTTGCAGCTGTATTTTCTTCACATAAATACATATCAAGTGGGCTAGTAAGACCAGCTGAAACTATGTCATCTATTGGTCTTTGGAGTAATTATCATAACATCAACTGCCACTGTGGGCACGGCTGTAATATGTGGGTCATATTTCCAACAGTGAAGGCAAGTGAAATTTCATTTTGAAACATAGCGGGTGACTGTGAAAGGGGGGGAGAGGCTCGGTGTTATCACAGATATTACCACCTGTACCTTTGGTCTGATTTGCACTGCAGCGAGCAAGTGAGGTTAGCAACAGGGGAAGTCGCAGCAGCAGCTGAATTTAATGAATATCTCTCTTTAGAGTTTTTGGCATTTTGAGTTTGATGCTCTGGCTTTGTTGTTAGTCTTGAGACTATGTAGAGTACCTGCATGCACCAGGATATGGAGGTAGGCCATAACAAGTATGACTTCTAATGTGGGCAGAAATCTAAGTGTGCACCAGCCCGCTTCAAGCACTGCGTGTGATGTTATAGGAAATATGGTGTTCTACTGCACCATACTGTGTGCATGCTCCAGCAGCTCTGAGACACAAACATCAGTGAAATGTGTGATAATGGAAAGATTCATTAGTGTGTGTTTATGCGTGTATGTTTTTGCATGCCTGTGCATGCATGCATACTGTACAGCCAGCTTTGCTACTCTGGCTACTCTGTGTCTGATTGCATTGCGGTCGACATGAGTTTGAAGCCGTATGCAGTCTGTCAATGCAAGCTGGTGAGCTGGCACAGTGTGAATATGACTAATAGCTTAGTGTATAATATAGCCAGGGAGAGACAGAGAAAGTGACAGAGAGAAAGAGGGGGGGATCTAGTTGGTTGTAAAACTACAACCCCAACTGTGAGACACAGATTTTGTGTGTCAGAGTCACATGGCCGAGGAAGATTCCCTGTGTGTGTTGTTTGTGTATTTGTTTATTGCAGAGGTGTGTACACACCGTGCATTTATGTCCTTTGATGCAGGCTTATATATGTGTTCGTGTGAAGTCATTGTTAGTACATGGTGGTAACTGTGATGGATATCCACCAATGTGTTGATGTGTGTGTGTGTGTGTGTTGGAGGAGTCGAAGTGAGCTGTCTGTCTGTATTTTTCATTCTAAATGTTTCTGCTGCCTGGTCCGCTGCCTATCTTGTATTGTTACTGCACTGAAGGTTGAATCTGTGTCTTTATGTGTGTGTATGTGTCTGAGGAAGTGTGTGTGTGTGTGTGTGTGTGTGTGTGTGTGTGCGTGTGTGTGTGCTTGTTGGTCTCATGCTGGGAGGCTCTGCTTGCTCTGCACACAGCTCTTTGTATGTGTGCTCTCCTCTGCTCTGTTTGGATTGGTTTTCTGTGTGCCCTTGTTGCTTTTGCGTGTGTGTGTGTGCGTGTGTGTACGACTGTTTGTGGTGGCTTTTGTGTGTGTGTGTGTGTGTGTGTGTGTGTGTGTGTGTGTGTGTACTTGTATTTGTGCGCACAATTCTGAGAGTGCTTGTGTGCACGTGTGCGTGCCTCTCAGTGTTTGTGTGTGTGTTTCGGTGTTGGTGTGCGCTTTGCTGCTCCCCTTTCCTCTCCCACTCCCTCTTTCTCTCTCTGTTTCTCTTCCTCTCCTTCCAGAATAGAGGGGCCATCAATCAGAGGCAAGGGGGATAGAGGAAGGGAGGGAGGGGAGGAGGAGGAGGAGGAGGAGGAGGAGGAGAGGAGTTGGCTCTGTGCCAGGGAAGAGGAGCTGGCTCGCTGCCCAGAGGAGAGAGGGAGAGGGCGGAGAGAGGAAAACAAGACTGAGCAAGAAAAGAAAGGAAGAGGGAGGGCGAAGGGAGATTCTGGGAGAGAAGCAGGGCAGAGAGATAGAGCAAGAAGGAGAAAGAAATGAGAGAGAATGAGAAGGAGGGCAGAGCAAAAGAGCAAGGCCAAGTGCACTGAGGGAAAACAGAGCAAGAGAACACAGAGCGAGAGAAGGAGAGATACTGTGGAAGTGGAAAAATGAGCTCGCAGAATGGAGAAAGAAGAAGGCTGATTGCATGGAGAGAAAGAGGAAAGAGAGGAGGAGGAGGAGGTGGTGGGGGCGCTGAATGAGAGGAAGCAGGAATGGCTGTTTTCATTGAACAGCTCTGTGCCTGCAACCCCAATCAGTGGGTGATTAGTGCGTCATTGGCTACAAATATTTACCTTAAACTGTTCACAGAGGGGAGAGCAGCCCAATTAGAAAGCAGGGGACAGAGATAAGCTCCAGGATTGTGTTTGTGCGTGTGTGATATGTACACACCCTCTGACTCGTGAAAATAAATGAGGGTATTCTGCAGCCATGCACACGCAGTGCACAGACTGTGGGGCACTGAAACATACAATATGGCTGTTCCCAAAATGAATAAATAAATGAATCATTTTTATTTCGGTTACATACATTCAGAAAAACAGTTATTTCCCGCAGATTTTCTCACGTATTTTACAACCTCTACCTCACTCCTCACTGTGATATGTATATAATTGATCTTCTTTTTTACTCCTGCAATTTAAATTTAAATTTAAATTTATTTTTGCATATATTTTATATTTCTCTATTCTCATATATTTTATTTTGATCCACAAGCTTTTGTCTTCTTCTATTTATTTCCTGATTGGGGATCAATAAAGACCCACCTACCCAGATCATCAGCTACACCAAAGAAAGGAAATTAATAATTAAATACATTATACTCTAAATTATAATCCACAATTCTTTAACATTTTGATCATTTTACATTATAATCCTTTTGCAAGTTTAATCATTTTGCAAGTTAAGGCTTTTTTAAACGTCAACAAAGAGCCACACAGTTTCAAATCAGCACTGAGTCCATTCCATAACTCAACTCCCAAAACAGCAGCACATCTGTATTTTACATTGGTTCCCACTTTACATTTACATGTGTCATAAATAAACAACCCTCTTAAATTATAATTTCATTCTCTCTTTGTAAAAAAAGGTTGAATACAGACTCGAAGGTTTCTGTTGACGACTCGAAAATGTGCTTCCAATGTTTTTAAATACACAGTGTCTGGAAATTTTAAGGTTGTAGGATGCTGTAAACAGTTGATCAGTAGATTCCTGATAATTCAGCAAGATGCAATATTATATCATATATTATTTGTATTCTTTCCATACGGTATTTGCCGATAGTACAAAGTCTGCCACAATGAGATTTCAATTCAGTTCAGGGGCCTGCAATCGATATGAGACGATATTATATAATCATTTAAATCAGTCTGTTACAGAAAAAGCTGCCACCTCTAATTTCTGCTTGTGGCCATAAAAGACAAAAACAACACATAAATAATGTAAATAACTGTAACGGCATTAGTGCAGTAAAGTTCACTTTAAACTGACTCTACTAAGATAACCTTCAGGGCTTTCTGACAGAAGGCTCTTTCTGCCAGAAAGCCCTTTCTGGCAGAAATCTTTCCATTTTAACCCAAACCATTATTTTTTTTATTTTTTACTTTAACATAAGTATCAAATTCAGCTCAATAATAACTTTCAGGGTTCAGAGACAAAACAATTGTCTTTTGCTAATCACCCATTATTAGCTATAGCATGTCTACATTGCATAAATTAGCCTAGCAGCTAGCGGACTTTTTTCTCTCTGCTCATGCTGCTGCATTGAGAGGTTAGCGAAGTGAGATGCCCGTCCAGGCAGGTAACTTTAGGTCGTGTTTTATCTCGTAACGGCATTTTTTACATACGCCATGTGCTCTGTCTGTTGAAATGTATTTTCTCAGAAATCCCAAATATTTCCTCACTGCTGATTTTTTTCCTGAGTAAATAACGTTATCCCCATTATCGTTCTCTCGGCTGTTTGCCATCTGCCTGCTGCTGTTTGACAGTGACATAGACTTTCAAAATAAAAGCACAAGTTTTCACTTTGCATCGATGATATTGGATCTTTGATCATTGGGTCGATGTATTGATCTGGTGCCCCATATATTTGGCCGTTCGGCCCAAAATATTTAGATTAATATCACACAACATTAAGAAAAACTGCAAACACTCACAACTTAGTGTTGGAACTAGATAATGTTGGCATTTTCTGCTTGAAAAAATATGAACAGTTAATTGATGATCGAAATAGTCAGCATTCATTTTGTTAATCGACTAATAAATTAACCGTCTGAATTTTTCAACTCTATATAAGAGTTTAATATACAGGAAATAGTGAATGAGTGATCAGAGAAATCATTTTGGACACAGCTGATAACTGCAGTGCAAACACACACTGTTTTTGTCCAAATTTTTTGTACCAATAATTTGAACAACCAGTTAGAGGAAGTGTAAAGGTCAGATCCTCGGTGCTCTTCCTGTCGCTACAAAACCATTTTGTGTAACCTTCTTTCTCTCAAGGTAAAGCTGACCGGGCACGCATCCTTTTTTCCATCAACATCATGCATCACATTCTCTCTGTGGCACGCATTTACTGTGAAGTTGCCTGTTACAGATGGGGTCCTCTGCAGTTGGAGGTTAAGTGTTTCGCTCGAGCGTTGCTCATTCTGTCTCACAGTCTGCTTCCAAGGATTCGAACCAGCAACTACTTCGGTAACGAGCCAGAGAGAGGTGCTAGGAATAGGAGTAAAATAGGAGCTGGGAGAGATTTTT
This sequence comes from Cephalopholis sonnerati, assembly GCA_019142605.1. NCBI lineage: Eukaryota > Metazoa > Chordata > Actinopteri > Perciformes > Serranidae > Cephalopholis > Cephalopholis sonnerati. The sequence continues at coordinate 16,572,539 of JAGQAX010000006.1, forward strand.
TGTTGAGAGCAATTAGAGTGAGTAGAAGAGTGGGGTATCACACACACACACACGCACACACACACACGGGCCCCCCTCCATAAAGCTGGCTCGCTCAGCCGTAGTGGGACTCAGAGGCTGGCACAGCTGGCAGTGCCCGAGCACACTGGGCACCATCTTCCTCCTCCCGTGCCAATCTCAACCCACGCTCGTCACATTCAAATTCACCGAGCTTTATTGGCAAGATGAACGCGGCCACTGTTGCTTGCTTGCCATCATGACGGGAGACCAAATACAATGCTGATCTTTCACAGGGAAGTGTCCTCCCCGATGTTCCTGTTCAAGTTCACTGTAGTGTCACAGAGTGAAAAGTGTTCAAGGAAAAAACGTGAGCTTGTTTTCTGTCAGTTCATCCCGTCTTTTGAGCGTGTGCACGTTTCTGGTCTTGATTAAAATGCGTTGCACGGGAACCTCCATATATCACTTTATACCTCTCAGCAGCCTGCCAATATGCTACAGTTACACAACGCAGGACGTCTTGTCATTCCAAGCATTTGAAAGAAAATAGCTCGGGGGCAGATCTTACTCTAAAAGGACCCCCTCCCTCTAAAACAAGCTTTGTCTTTGTCAGAACAGTCAGACGCTGGCTCATTATTTAAAGAAAATTCCACGTGCAGAACACCGTCAGTCTGTGATGGCTTATTTTGTGAGCGAGTGTTATTATTTTCTTCTCTAGTGTACCCACCGCCTCAGCTACCCACCTATCTCGTCTATTTCTACTTCAGTTAGTCATTTTCTACATTTCCTCGAATGCCTTTTGACAGCCTTCAGAGAACAGGCAGGAACGTGTTGCATTCGCTCTGTGGGTTAAACATGTGGGTGGAGAGGGAGAGCAGTAGCAATAGCAGTAGTGATTGCAAAGTAAGTGCAGGAGAATGAGTTTTTCCAGTCAAGGAAAATTTTGAATTACGCCTCATTCGCAAAGCGCGCTTGTCTCTGCATTGCATCCTGATCTACCGAGCCGAGTGTTGGTGTAGAAATTGCTTCCTCGTGCTCTGATGGACTTCCTCCTGATGGCAACACAGCGCAGGTCCAAGAATTTATTAACTGTGACACCAAATATGACCTTTATTTAGTGTGGTTAAACTTTCATGATAATGACCTGTTGGAGGTTTCTCAACACAATGTTGGGACAATTATTGCAGAAATAATAAAATTCAAAACACCACACAACAACAGACTGAACCCTCAGTGCCTGTTTCTTCAGCACAAACTCCAACCTGCTGCAACTTCCTGTATTTAAGCCATTTTCTTTGTTTTGTTCCCTGCGATTCAAAGACTTCTCTTGTGTTTTCCCTTGATATTTCCCAGTTTTTTTTCGCATCCATTTACTCTTGTGCTTAAGACAAGACTCACACAGCATGCTCACACACACACACACACACACACACACACACACACATACACACACAAACACACAGGCTGTATTCTCATTACTCCTGCACACACAAGCTGTCTCTTGTGCTTCTTGTTACTTGTCGGCATCACTGTCTACAGAGCAGAGATTTTAATGGAAATACACTTATTACAGTCAATTGTAGTGCTTTTAAATTGTTGATAAATACATAGAGGATTCTTTAGACCATATTTATTGTCATATGAATCTTTTATTTTTTATAATATACCCATATATCCATTATAAAACCTCACAGGGATCACACAGCCTTGGTTATTGCCCTCCGTGCTTTATTCCTCTTGCTATAATTTTGCTGTAAATAGACTGTGTGACAGGGACAGCAAAGATTCAGTCAACTTTCTTACCATTTTCACTTGACAGAAACAGATGGATATCAAAATAAGTTTCAGAATTCAACAACATCGGGTGAACACACCTGTGTAACAAGTCGCTGCTCATTTGCAGGATGTTGAACTGCTCAGCTCTCTACTTCTGACACGTTGCAGGCATCTCCTCTCTGGCTGCGAGTGTGCTGTCTGTTGCTTCTTGTCTCGCAGTGATTAATTGAAATGAATCAATACAGTTTGTCTGTATCTGTAAGTGCTGGTGTGAGCCTGTGGTGACTTGCAAGCACTTAGTATTACTTCTGTTTTAAAGTAAATTTGATTTGTAAATAGACTTTAGTTGACCTGACCCTTCAAGATTTGACGAAGAAAATATGTTTATATGGTATAATATAGGTTAGATTTTGGATTAATGTGTTATGTTGATATACATGTTTGTGTGTGTGTGTAGGTGTGTGTGTGTGTGTGTTACCTTTTCACACATTTCAGGTTGTATCATTATGCAGCAACAAGGCACTGTGATCATCTGAACGTTTTCCTGGTTGTGGTTATCATCCTGTCAGCGATCTGACGACATGACAAGTCTGAGCACACCGTATGTGTGTGTGTGTTTCTCTGTCTGTGTGTGTGTGTGTGTGTGTGTGTGTGTGTCTCAGGCTAATATGCACCACAGCCTCTGGAACAGGCTGTCCTTGTCCTGCACTTCCTTCCTCTTCTTCATTTTCTCCTCTCCTCTAACCTCATCCTCATTTTTCAGTCATCTTTTTGTCTATTTTAGAGAATCCTTTTTTTTTAACTCTTTGAAATGAAAAGCATTTCTGTACTTTCTTTGTCCCTCACCTACATTTTATCTCTGTTTCACTTAAAGCCTCTCTTTTTCTCTGTCTCTCTCTGTCCCCGTGCCAGTTGGCAGCGTATCTGCCCTCAGGTGTTTATTGACCAGCCCCCTCTCTTCCTTTGTATCTACCCATCCATTCATCCCTCCATCCGTTCATCCCTCCATCCGGCCAGTCTTTGCCAGTACTCCCTGGTGGCTGTGCTTTGGCAGGGCTGTGGAACGAGACTGTGCCGTGTTGTTTCTGACACCTGGCCCGGCTCAGACTGCTTCAGCCCGGCTCACTTTCACTCTATTGTAAAGCCATCGGCTGACTGGCGTCTTGGACTCATCGCACCACCCACTGCATCCCAACCGGAACGTGGAGTTGCTGGGATGCTGTTGAACATCATACTCGGGTTGTACATTCATGTAGCATATACAGAATATCCAGTGATTGTAGTGTCCATGGTTTAACTTACATTAATTGTCTTCTTGTTAACAATGAATCAAACATATGAGTGCAGTGTGAACGGGTAGTTGTAGCAAGGCTAATCCCAAATAAAAGTGCTCAACCCACTGAGAATTATCAGTCAAATTTGCAGCTTCATGTAGCCATAAGTAGCTAAGTAATCCATAAATTCTTAGCTAGTGTAATGGACAGTCAGAAACATGAAACAGAAGTGGAAGCTAATCCTAACATTTCTTTTTTACTGGATACTTTATGTGGCTAAAATCATTCAGCAGTTCATTAATATCAGAAATTAAATTGGCCACTTGAAAATACACCAATCAGTTAACTATCATAGAACTTGTTGGAGTACATTTATTTTGTCCCTGGATAATATTTGAGCTATCAAGGCCATGCAAAGCGGCTGATGTTTCTTCTGTTGTAACAGAATAGAGCTAATCCTTACTAAAAAAAAAATACTGCTCTGAAAGCATTTTTTTTCTCTGAACGTTTTTAATGCATCCACATAATTCAGCAGAAGCTCGCTTTTCTTTGTACTGTTTATTTCTACTCCTCTGTTATTGATTCAATAACAATTCTGTCATTGATTCTTTCAATCAAAGTTACCGCCACCTTTGTAGAAACAGTAAACAAAAGCAGCCTCATAGACCGAGCATATTCAGGTCTGTCCTGTTGTGTCTGGTTCTGATTTATGGTCCAGGATCACTTCTGTCAGATTGGCTGAGCCAGGCAATCTGAGACGATTTTTATCCTGAGGACAACCTGTTATTTGGGAGGGAGTCATCAGGTGCAGTTGCTGAGATATAACTGACGGGATGACAGTTGATTCTGAATGGATAATGCAGCATATTTGGGTGAATTAAAGAAAACATGTAAAATGTATTTCCTGTATGTACAAAGCTTTAGCATTTGTCCCTGAAATCAAACCATGTGCTTCAAAGCTTTGTGGTCAGGGATAGTAAATATTCAATTCTTTCCATGTCGAACCATTTCTCAAGTTCAGGCGAGCCAGTTGACCATGAAAACCTCTCTCAGGTTGGGCAAGTTGCTGATTAAAATTTCAGCAGATTGTGATGTTTTCTGACAGATAAGAGAACCTTTCCCTGTCCCAAGACCTGAAGCTCAGGTTGATTCAAACAGGGAAACAGACGCATTTGTTCCAGTTAACAAAGCCAGCAGGTAGAGCTCCTGCAGTCATCGCTGCCTCAGAATGTCCAGATCTATCCTCAATGACTCCTCCCACCCAGCACATCATATCTTTGACCTGATGCCCCCAGGCAGGCGCTACAGAATGACGATCAGTTTCTTTCCGTGGGCTGTAAAAACACTAAACAAGCAATAATCATGTGTAATATCTACACTCTGCAATAATCAATGTCTTTTATTGTTTTTATTCATTTTATCATTTGCTATTATAGCTATTATATAGCTGTGTGTATGTCATGTTTAGCTGGTTGTCTTATTTGACCTGGTTTTAAAAGCACTAATGGAGTGGCACCAGTAATCTTATTTTTAATATATAATGATAATAAAGCTTCTCTTCTATCAGACTCTGTTAGGGCTGAGTGTCATTTAAGAAATTACAATACCAGTGCCATCACCAGTGCCCTTAAAGTGATACCAATATCAATAGAGTGCTTCATTTAATACCTTTTTTTCCTACATCGTTCAGTACCCTTCATGTGAATGGGGGTATTATGTTGCTTAAAATGGCACCAGATGCCACAGTCATGTAGTATAACTATACTTTCAACCATTTTGGTGGCATCTTGGCATACTGAACTGCCAAATCTATCAAATATACCAACTTCACCACACCTCAGACCGTATGAGTTGAAGCTCCTGTGGTAATGGGCCAATCACGTCACATTTAGTCACAGAACGCTCATCTTTTTTTTGTTGTTTTTCTAGATCTGCGTTCAGAAAGGATCAAATGCAGATATCCTTTGACCGGAGACGTTTCGACGTTACTTGATACCGGGTTCTTTCTGTCGATACCTTAAAGGTATCGAGTAAGGATGAGCGAGTACACCATTATCTGTATCTGTATCTGTATCTGTATCTGTATCTGTTTAACCACTAAATTATCAGTATCTGTATCTGTACACAGAGTGGGTGGGGTTTAATCAGAAGTGAGTGTGGCTTAAACTGGAAATGGGTGGGACAGAACCAGAGGACCTTAATGGTATCGAGTGAGGATAATCTGTATCTATATCTTTATCTGTATCTGTACCTGTATCTGTACCTGTAACTGTATCTCTATCTGTATCTGTATCTGTATCTGTATCTGTTCAACCAACTAAATTATCTGTATCTGTACTTGTTCTCAGAATGGGTGGGATCTAACCTACCCAAATGAGGATTTTCCTACATCACTAGTACAGATATTGACACATTTTACTCGTAAAAGGTACATTATCTGTACCTGATACTCGTTTCATCCAAGTGCAACCCAAGTATTGAGTGCTGAAACCCGTCTGCCCTGTGCCTTATTTTATTTCCAGTTATCATCCAGTAGAAAAGGTACAAAAAAATGAAGAGCAAATAAAGGGATAAAGTGGAGTCAAGCAAACAAACATACAGAAAGCTTTAAATGAAATGAAATCAGCAGAATAAACAGCAATAAGAAATACTGTAAAAAAAAAAAAGTATTTTCTTCTGTCGTCTCTGTTCATGTCTCTCACTGTCACTTTCCTCTGTATGGTCAGCACACACATACTGTACATGCATATCTTTCCAAATATACTGAGGAGCTTAGCCACAAGTTACTAGCCACCCACACACACACACTCATGCACACACACATACATACGTTGACACATGTATGATGTGATAAGACTGTGTCTGTCCTTGGAACAGAGCTGTGTGTCTGGTGATAGCCAGTTTATGAAGTCATGATGAGAATGGCTGTAACTGACAGGCCGGTTGATCTAGTGTGTGTGTGTGTGTGTGTGAGCCTTTGCATGATGCTGTATACAGCCCTGTCAGTCATTGCATTGCCCTCCATCGCCCCTCTGCTGTCTTTCTCTCTTCTCCTCCAGTATCTTCAAGTGCCAGAAACATGCATTAGTGGGGAGAGAGGGATACAGAGAGAGAAGGAATGAGAAAAGAAAACAGATAGAGGGAAGGAAAAATAAAAATAAAAAGTGAGTATGGCCGTGGTAATGTGTGACAGCGAAGTAACAAAGAAAAAAGAGAAGCGAGCGACTGATGTTAGTGGAGGAAAAAGGGCGGCTGAGAGAAAGGAAGGAGGATAAATTAAAATAGAGAGAAAGGGAATAATATAGAAAAATAGAAAGATGGGAGAAAACGAGACAAAGTGAGCAAGGGAGGTGGAGCGGGGGGGAGGACGGGAGGAAGAGGATGAATAGGGTAATAATGGCTCAGTGTGAGAGCTGTTGTAGAAAAAGAGAGAACGGCTGAGTGAAGAAGAGAACAAAATGAGGCTGAGGGCACTCAGACAGATAGAATTAGACACACCGCAGAGGTTCAGTGTGTGTTTGCGAGTGTGTTAGTGTGTGTGTGTGTGTGTGTGTGTGTGTGTGTGTGACACCGAGAGAGTGTGTGCTTATGTTTTTATGTGTCCGTGTGTGCAGGCAGCTGTATTCTGTGGATGGTTTGCCACGTGTGCACGTGTTGTCTGTGTGTGTGTGGGGGCAAGAAAGAGCATTTTTATGGCTTTTACGAGTTTTAGGAAATAGACAAATGTAATGGCACTCACTGGATAGCCGACTGTGACAGGTGGAGAGGCTCAGAGAGAAATTCTTCGAGGTCTTCTGCTTTTTGTGAGTGTGTGTTTGTTCGCTCATTATGTTTGTGTGTGAGGAAGAGAGAGATGGAGGAAGAGTGTGTGAGGCCGGGCTAAATGAGGGTGTGATGGTGCTAAAAGGCCAGATGATGACTGGAGCTCTAATGCTGCCTCCATCCTTCCACCTCTGCTGCTCACTCCCACATTTGTCTTCTCTCCGTCTCATAGAGTTGTCACCGACGGAGCTCCTCGCTCATTAGAAAGATGTTTTAATGCAGCAAAGGCTTAATGTGCTGTAAAGGTGTATCAGACGCTGTGTTCATTGTGTACTTATTATCTTGCGGTATGATCATATATCCTTTTCTCTCCCCTTCTGTCTCTCCCTCATCCCTCTCTCTTTCCGTCACAGGCGGAGATTGTCAAGCGTCTCAGTGCCATCTGCGCTCAGATCATCCCTTTCCTCTCTCAAGAGGTAAGTGTCACCACTGCCAGACACACTTACAGATAAACACAAAATATGCACACACATAATCAGGAGACGATTATTCACACCCCGGGCCTGTGTCGTGTTTTCTTTGCATTCAGAATAATTATTAAATAAAAACAATAATGGATAAAATTACATGCTGAGCAAAATATAAACTCAGAGGTTCTCGTGATATTGACAGAAAGATTGATTTAATTTGTGTGCTCAAGTCTAGAAAGTGTGAACATCACCAGTGTATCATAATGTAAAGGCCCTGACACACCAAGCTGATGGTCGACCGTCAATGTCGTCCAGTTGATGAGCACCTGTTGCTTTATTTTTTGTGGTGTTTCCCACATCTTTTGCACCAATTGGTCCTTGATGGATCAGTGTTGGAGATGGCGGAGCCCGTTGGTGAATGAAACTTCTCTGATTGGCAGTTCAGCTCAGTGTACAAGAGAAACACAAGTGAGGAAAGTAAACAAATGGCTGAAGATAAGAAAGGTGAGATTGAAACAAGCCTTTTATATTAGGTACCAGTATTTTTTTAGCCATTGAGCTCTTTAGCAGAAACAGTTCTGGATTATTTGTGTTATTTTCGCTGCCGCACAGTAAATATATTATTTGTTCTTTTAACATCAGGTTGTGTTGCTAATGTGCTAAGTGGCTATCTAGCATCTTGGCGCCATTCTGTTGGTGTTCAGGTTTCCCTTTTTGAATGACGAATACAGACTACCCCACATGGATGTATAAAGAAAACTGGACACAATATTGGAGGCAGAATCCTGTTCATTCCTATGAAAGTTGCTCAGTGGCGCATTTATACAATGTAAAGTGCCATAAGCTTGTGCTAATGACATTAGCATGGGGAAAATGTGTCCAGAAAAAGACAAGTGTTTGTCTGTGAATGCTGCGAGTTATAGTGAAGCTGATTTGTGTACTTGTGTTTGAAATTGTCTCTAATAAGCCATGTTTAATGTGTGTTTAATGTGTGTTTTGAATCAACTAAACTTTACAGCACTTCACAGAAACCCTGCCACCAAGTAGTGTTTTGAAAGTGTAACTGCAGAGTGACACAGACACAGCATCGTACATGTATAAATGCTCACAATGGCGTAGGCCACATGCGTAGGCTAGACGTAGGCTCTGCATAGAGCTGACACACAAGTATAAATCCCATTTTAGCACTCTGCTAACTTGAATGGGGATTGAATGATTCAATGGTTCAACTTTCCTACACTTTCCAAATATTATTGGACCAAATGGTTCAAAGTCTGATGGTAAAACGAATCATTGTGATGCTCCAAAAATGTTTCCACTGATTTAAAGACATTTCTTTTACAATGTAAGTTCTTTGCGGTGTGTTCAGTGCAACTTTTTAGCCGAGACACAGGTGACGTGAAGTGAGGAAATAGTCCGCCTTCATCACCACTAGTTCTTAGATGCTGGTTTGGTGAGTCTTGGCCTTGATACACTCATACTGCAACAAATACTGCAAGTAAAAGGGTATCATTATTATCATTATCGACTTTGAGTCTATATTGTGGAATTTCATCCCAGTTATTACAAGCTACCTCAGTAAATCATCCTCTGTTTGAAAGGCAAATAAATCTACAAATTGATATCAAATGCACTTTACTTAAATATATCTTTATTAAACACAACATCTGGCTGATCATTAAATAAGAGGAATCAGTCAGAAGCATCATCATCACAGTTTACCAGTGTGGCAAATACAGTTTACTGCATTATGATCAAAGCAGCTCTCCTGTGTCTGAAGGGACCATCATGTCAGCTGATGATCAGCTGATCTTTGTGGCACTAATAATTTCATGTCCCATGGTGTGAACATGTGCTGTCAGCTACATATGCCTCACATGTGGTCCTGTGGCTTTGCACCAAACGATCTGAACAAGGTCAAAAGGGGAGAAACATTAAACAAATCCCCACAAATATCTGTGTCGCTAGAAGCAATATAGAATTACTTATTATGGTATTAAAGCCAGCGATGTAGATTTCATGAAGAAGGCTCTCTAGCTTTGAGAGTAATATTAAACTGTATTGTTTTCTGAACATTAAGATCCCATTATCATTAAATTAAATACAGCCACACGTTGTTTTGTGCCCTCTTATGATTCTACAAGATTATCACCATTTCTCCGTGTGTGCTTGGCCTCCATTAATTGCTTCTTAAAGCTATAATTTTGTATTTATATCTGTTTAATACAACTTAAGTAAAAGGAGCACGGTTATTGAAGTTAAATATATAGTTGTAGTGTTGGTCTGACCGTGTGTGCGCTGGTTGCGCGTGTGTGTGAGTGTGTAGATCGGAGTACAAACCTGCAGACACACTTCTTTTTGTCTGGGAGTGTGAGTGTGCACTGATGAGTGTGCTCCCTGGAGACAGGAAGGTCACAGCTCTGTCAGTTTGATCAATATTGACACTGTGTGTCTGTTCTGTGTGTGTGGGTGTGTGTGTGTGTGTGTGCCAGCACTGTTGCACACATGCATATTTGCGTTTGTGTGACTGATTACACTGGGATTTTGTGTAAACAGAACTGAGATTTTAGTTAGTGTGGCTCTGAGCATGTGTGTGTGTGTGTACAGTGTGTGTGTTTCTGTGTGTGACTCCTCTGTCAGTGTTTGCGCTGTGTGAATGCATGGTTGGCCAATCCAGACATTTATATTTATACGCCCTGTACAAGCTAAGTCTGGTTGTTCTAGCACCTTTTCTCAAGTTTGGTCTATTAACAGGTCTCACAGTGTGATCACTGACTCTACATGTCATGTACATTTTGTTTACATCACACTACATACTGTGTGTGTATACTTATCTATAACAGCATGTTGATCCTTGCATTCTTTCTGTGGTATTAAATGTGTCTGTGTGTGTTTATATGCTGTTTGTGTGTGTTTGTGTGCAGCACCAGCAACAGGTGGTCCAAGCAGTGGAGAGGGCCAAGCAGGTCACGATGGCTGAACTCAATGCCATTATCGGGGTGAGTCACCTCCATTCATCTTGACAACACAAACACACACACACACACACCTGCACATATAGACATAGCAACTGAAGAGTTTCCAACTAATCTGGCAGATGAGAGTCAGTTGATTAAATTCTTTAATCACTGGTTTATAAATAGGTAAAAATGGATCATCAAAGGTGTGATGCATTAACGTAAACATCACTCGGGGTGTTTATGTGAATTAACTCAGCTAATGGACAGAGTTTGAAAAATTATTTTTTGATGCAGCATCGCCAGTTTCATTACATTATATCTACTGAAAGAGCCAATCTGTTGGAGTCAGGTGTTAATCAGCGTCTCATCCAGAGTGCGCGGTGTCCGACTGTTATTTGAAGCCCAGTGAATCAGCTGTGACTGTGATGTTTCATCCTGTTTTACTGGACTCTGTTGCCAGTTTTATGTTGAGCTGCTCCCAGTAAAATAACTGGGAGCAGCAGATTTTAAGCTCCCAGCTGACGGTAGTTTAAATGAGTAACTGTTAGTGTAAAAACAATATATGAACATTTTGGAGTAACTAGTCCAACTTGCCAAATAACACAAGCAAACATTGTAGCTTTTGCTCGGTGTCTCACGCAGGAGCTCTTCTCCCAAAAAAGTTGGAGAACAGAAAGAAATCCAACACATTCTCACTCTGACCTCGTCACATATCGACGTTTGGTCACACTCAGATCAATGTGAAAGGTACCCTGGGTGTGTTGGTTGTTGATGTTCTGGGACGCCGTGTCGAGTTCTGCCTGTAACATGCATTGTCTTCTTTCAAAATACACTTCTGCCTTCACAGGAAATTTACTGTTTACATACAGTCTCTTTCAAAATAAATGCACTATGTCCATACAACATCACAAATTGACGTTTCCTTCAACAACTAAAGCACGTGGTTGGGTTTAGGAAAAAAGAACAGGGTTTGGCTTTATAATCTCACGGGCCGAGAATGCTATTGTCTCAGGTGAAAGTCAGTGTTTGTTGGACCCATGTCCCACCCTGCTGGGACTTGTGCCACCTTAACTTTAATTCTTGTCCCGCCATGTTTCCCCCGATACCTCCAAGCACCATTAAACTATAATGGCAACCGGCAGCATACTACACCGACATTAAAGGACGCCTTTTTTCGTCAGTGTCTGGCGCCAACAATAACCGCCCAAGAGCCGTATTTCCATGACTTCGGAGTGAGACCAGGTTGAGAAATCAGTAATATTTATCAGCTCTAATATCAGTAATTCTTGTCAGAGTATAGATCATGTTTCTGTCTACTTACTGTACAACAACAGCACTGCGTACGTTGCGTTAATTACAACTCAGTATTAAGGTTTCTGTGTTAGATACTCTCTCTGGACAAAAGGCGTCATATTTAAATCAAGCTGAGGCTAACATACAAACTGACACACATAATGTAACAAAACTAGAGCTTTGATTAAATGCCCAAACCTGATTGTGCCCAATAGACCTGCCCGGTTCAGGCTGCAACGAGCTGTAATTTCTTAAAATTTCCTCTGGCTTGAATCAGGTCAGATTTGCAATCCCCCAGTGCCAGACAGTGCTTTTTAAATGCGAACCTTACAGCCCGTCTAATTTGGGCTGTGTTGCAGTTAACCCAGTATAACTAATATTAAGATTTAGAATTGGACTCATGCTGACAAAAAATTAGAATCATTGCGTCATTTGCCCACATGCACAACTCCAGGGCACTGCACAGGAGACACATGAAATCGGCCCTTCTCTTGCATGAATGTGAAAACAAGAGAAAGACAGAGAGAGGGGCTGCAAAGCAGCGTGGTTGGCAGTGTTTGCCTCTGCTTCCCCAGTAGAGGGAGAGTGCGTAACATGCCATGTGCATTCAAAGACAGGGATAAACTGAGGGGCACAGCCGGCTCTGCCAAACCTGTCGTGGGTGAGACGCAGATCTGACGACAGACTCTTGAAATAACAGAAGACAGAAAAGAAGGAGAAGTCGTATGAGGAGAAGAAGCAGCCCTCAGCTTGTAATAAATGTTTTAGTTTTATTAGTTTTGTTTAAATTTTTTACTTACAGTGGAAATTCAGGTTTTTAATCAGGCTCAGGCCCCAAACTGCCGCCATGGTTTGGGCTCAGGTTGAGCTTGGACAGAAGTTATGTGGATTCATGAGGCCTAATTTTCTGGAACACATGCCTTAACTACACCGATAACATTTGACACGCTCAGAATACACCTACACTTAACAGCACATGATCACCTGACCAAGGCCAACATATTATTATACACATGCCTGTCTGCACATATATGTCTTAACATGCACACACACACACACACACACGCACACACAGACGCAGTGATGCTCCTGAGTGCCCTCGTAGACGGGGCTTTCCAGAGCTTGTCAGAGCACTGATCACATTACTGTCTACTTAAAGCCCTTTGTTCCTCCCAGCACTACAAACACCGCTGTCTCTAAGGTGTGTGTTTGTGTGAGCGTATGTGTGCCGCAAACACAGGCTTGACAAAACAACACACGGCAACACATCATAATGCTCCCCTCAGGATAATAGCCTTTCTTTATCTGTAGCTGCTCTTTTGCTCCCTCCATCCTCCATCATCCTCTTTCTCTGCTTTGTCTTTCTGTTCATTTTTTTGGGGGGGATTTTTCTCATCTCTCCTTTTGTAATCTTTTATCATTCTCTCCCTCCTACTATGGCCTTGTCCTCATTTCTCCTCTCCCATTGTCTTTGACTATGTCTTATCTTTTGCTTTCTCTCCGCTGCACACACTTTCCCTCCCTCTTCCTGCGCTCATTTACCCTCTCTCCCTATCTTCTCCCTCCTGTTCATCTAATTCTCCTTCACTTTTCACTGCCTCCGCCATGATTTCCCTCTGTTCCTCCCCATCATTTACTCCCTGACTCAAACATTTTCTTCCCTCTCTTTTACCCTCTCTGTGTTTTCCCCTGGCCTCTTTCTCAATCTTCCTCCTCCTGCCTCTCCTTCATAATAAATCCCATTCATCCCCTCGCCTCCTTTCACCGTCTCTCCTCCTTTCTTTCACTTTCCATCTCCTCCTTCCTTCACTCTGTGTTTCCTGACCATTTAATTTCCTTCTCCTCCATCTTTCCTCTACCTCTGTCTCGTCCTTGGTGTCCATCTTTCTCACCTCTTAATCCACTAATCTCTTTAACATCCTATCTTCCCTCATCTTATTTTCCTCTCTCGCTGTTGAGCTCTCCATGTGGATTTCATTTCATTCACCTTCTCCTTTTCTCCTACCTCTCTCACCTCCTCTCTCCCGAGCACAAACCCCACTTCTCCAAACTTTTTCCTTCTTTGTTCTTCGCACTTTCTGATGTTTATTTTCTATCCGTTTCTTCTTCACCTTATTTTTTCTAACCAACCACCCCCTTGTATGATACCATCCCTCCCCGACCCCTCCCTCCCCGCTCCCTCCTTTCCCTGTGGCCACAGCAGCAGCAGCTCCAGCACCTGTCTCACCATGCCCCGGGCATTCCTCTGACGCCACACCCATCAGGCCTGTCCCTGGGGGCGGGAGGCTCAGGGCTCCTCGCGCTGACCGGGGCCCTGGGGGTCTCGGCCCACCTCGCATCCAAAGATGAGCGCAACCACCTTGATCCTGAACATCTCAGAGGTAAAGAAACTGTGTACTTTTAATCCTTGCTTTTGTCTCCAAAAGGAGATTTTAATGTTGTCTACTAGAGTCAAATGTAGCCGAGCAGTGGGGAGTTAGACTCTGACATTTAGCCTACTAATTAAATCAGATTTATGACAAGAAATTCTGCATTGTTGTTCCTTGTTCCTCCAAAAACGAGCTGGATCATCTAACCTGATCTTGTAGTCACTGACAGCTGCTTTTATTAACTAGAAGACAGTTGAGCCATGGTTTGAAGGCCCTACCCTACACCCGGCGCAACTGTGTGCACAGTGCAATGCAACTGTCCTTGACTAGTTTCAGACCCACACGGTAAAGATTTTCAAGGCCAACACTCACGTTGTGTAAGTAGCAATACTTGCTCTCATGGGCGTGTAGGTCTCTTAGGCTGCAACAAGGATGGAAGACAAGAGTTTACGAAGAGTTAAAAGCTTATTTGTTTAAAAAATAATGATAAATAACCGCAGAAACGTGAAAGTAAGTAATCAGTCATGTCAGCTTGTATGGGTGTGTGGAAATGTTTGTAGAAAATGAGGTTCGGTCAGGCGCATTGTTGGCGTATTCCTATTTTGAGGCAGCAGAAAGTAGTTGCACCATTGACCAACAAAAACGTGGTCTAAAGTCAGAGTAGGTGCTGTATCTTTCTGCATTTAAAGGACATTAGGATTCATTGTTAATGAGGAAAATATCATTTACATTCTCTCAAATGTGAACATAGCAGAGAGCAGAGCAGAGCTGCTGCCTGACTCCGCATTAAAAGAGACACTGTCGCATTTACAGACGAAGCTAAAAGTTTAGTTCTGTTTCCTGTGTCAAATTAAAACCACAGTTTTTAGTTTTGCAGCTCAAATGTCCCACAATATTTGCTGCAATGATATTACTGCTGTTACTCACAGCAGAAACCTGCATGCTTCCCCAATTTGCCAAATCCACCATGTAAAAAAGCAGCACACCAGCTGCAGGTGCACCTGGCTTTTAAAGGGAATGAGAGATGACACTCCGATTGGTTGAACTCATTTTATGCCCAAAACACCCCTATCATTATTTGAGGGACTAAATACAACCCCTTTAACCCTTGCCCTTTACTTTGCAACCAGATTATGAGCCGTCTAACTAGCGAAAGTAGTTGAACACACCCTAAATATATTTGTGCCATGTGCTTTAGATTGTTTAAGAGGGAACACCAAAGCTCATAGGAAGATTACTCTGATTAATATCGGAGAAACACTGTGGTATTTACAGCAGGATTTGAACAGGGCAGTTCAATTTTTTCACCCGCACAGCTCTGAGGTAGCCTTGAAGTACCGTATATCATAGTTGCAGTGAAAATCTGTGTGCTTGCAGTTGTTTCAGGTCAGTGTGCACAAAAGATTTCATCGCTGAAAATCGATGACACTATTGAACATGTTGACAGATGATGTTTAAAAAGTTCAATACAAGTGAGATACGGAAGTAGACATTACAAACTGAACATGGAAGAATAATCTTTTCCTTAAATGAAAAGTTTGTATTTCTGCATGAACACGTGAGCAGCAGTGAGAGAAACTTTGACCACAGCCACAGAATAATTATTTTCAGATAAAATGCAAAGCAAAACTGTACATCACATGTGACTGGCAGCTTTTGTGTAATTTGTACAGGAAGTCACCTTTTGGACTGAATTTGAACTCACTCATTTCGATTGCTGTCATAATATGGACAGACGTATTCAAGGCACTTGTGTAAATGCAGGAGAAACGCTTTCTCCCAATGAACTTTCATTCACCCCGATAGAATATCTTATCTTTGCGCTCCGTTTCAGGCACCGAGCCAAGAGAGACTTTCTCATGAATAAACTGAGAGCTAGAAAGAGATAAAAAAAAGAAGGAACAAGTAAGAGTAGAAAGGGAGAGAGATAGAGAGATCAATGTGTTCATATTGGCGTGCTAAGCATCTGTGTGAGAGCTTATGCGTGTCTGCAGCTGTGTGTGTTTCTGTTCTTACATAGGAGAGGAAGAATGAGTGAAAAGATAGTGAGCGCTGAAAGAGGCAGCAGGGGAAGACAGCGAGCTTTGTCTGGTTGGAGAACAGAGAGAGGGAAAGATAGAGAGGCTGGAATCGGGCACAATAGCGGGTCTGTATCTTTATTAGAGAGGAGCAGTCGTAGTTCAGGCTAACCTTGGCTGACTGGGGGACTGTTGTTATTATTATCAGGACTGACGTCAAACTTTCTCTCTTTTCCCCTTTACTCCTCTCCCTCGCTCCCTCTTTTCTCTCTACTCTGTTCTTTTTCCTTACCTTTCTCCGCCCCATCCCAGAGGGAGCACCCAGCAGGGTGAGTAGTTGTGTATGTGTGTACTCTATGTGTCGTCTACACTTACATTTCAGTACATGTGCGCATGTGTGTGTGTGTGTGTGTGTGCATGTGTGCGTGTGACAGTGATAAACTGAGGGGAAATGGAGACGCACTGTAAAGTGGCCTCTAAAAAAAGGCTGTGTAGTGCTGGAGCTCAGCCAGAAGCGGCACAATAGCTGCTCAGCGCTATCAACCTTGAGCTCCTCAAGGTTTTCTCCATCACACTAACATCTGAGCTCACAGCATTTTGCTGTTATCTGGAGGAGAGTACAAATTGAGTGAACGGATGAACAAGCAACTGTTTGTTTATCAGCACCACAAATGTTCTGGTAATCTACAAGACTTACAGAACAAGTGAAAGGATTAAAATCAAGTTAATGGCAACTGCTGCCCGGAGCATGCCAGTCGGTGTTTGTGGAAACGAGCGCTGCTTGCTTAAAAGTCTTAACTGGAGTGTACCATGCATCCAGTGTATGAAATGTCAACTACAGGAGGCCCCTTAATGTCTGATGTAAAAAAAAAACACCAAATATTGCACCACTGAGATCCATTTGAAAAGATGTTTCCCAACAGAACTTGCTCTGTTGTGTCTTTAGTTAATATTTGGTGAGAATTGCACAACTGGCAGTGCTGCAGGAGGGGTGGGGAATGAAACCTATTCAGAGGAGTCCTTTGTGTGCATTCTGTTAACTTGTGAAACCACTGTACTGGAAAACTAAACTCTTGATGCTATGAATGAAGGAACCATCTGAACATGACTGTTTTGTTTTTTTGCTGTCACTTTAAAGACAGAAACATGTGCCTTGCCTGATATCTACACTAGCCAACTTCTGTGGGGAGGGGGATTCACTTCTCCCTAACCAACAGAGATCAGTAGAGACCCACATAACCACCTGTATCTAACATCCTTGTAAAGCGGGATTTATACTTCTGCGTCAAATCGACACCATACCCATGGTGTAGGCTCTGCATCGACACCATAGCCTGATGTGTACCTCCCCAGAAATGTTGCGGCGACACAGACCTCCTGTCTATGTTTGTAAGCTAAAACAAAGCTTTTATTTACTTTAATTTCACAGATTAGAAACAATAAATTGTGAAAGACAATAAAGCCACCACAAAATAGCATTTGTGTGTGATTTATCCTGGCTTCATATGAGCAGAGGAAATCTCCGCAAGATGCTAGGCTAATTTATACAATGTAAAATGCCATAGGCTTGTGCTAATAACGTTAGCAAGTTATATTTGTTTGGAAAACGTGTTTAGTATGAGACAGTTGTTTTGTTGATGAACCAAAATTTGTGACCTTACCTTTGTTAAATGTTGCTGTTGTCCCTGGCTTTGTATAAGTACAGGAAAAGTCTGCTAGCTACTTAGCTAATTTATACTATATAAAATGCCATAGGCTTGTGCTAATAATATTAGCATGTTGTATTTGTGGGGGAAATATGTTCAGCAAAAGGCAAGTGCTTTGTCTCTGAGTGCTGCGAGTTATAATGAAGCCGCTGTGTATACTTGAGTTTGAATTTGTCGCTACTAAGCCATGTTTAATGTGCGTTTAATATGCGTTTAATGTGTGTTTAATGTGTGTTTTGGATCTACTAAACTTTACAATACTGTAAAGAAACCCCATCACCGACTAGTGTTTTGGAGGTGTAACTGCAGAGTGACACAGACACATCACCGTACAACAGAATAGGCTCTGCATAAAGTTAACGCACAAGTATAAATCCCGCTTAAGTACACACTGATGCGTGGCCATACCAACATACTTATTTTGCTTGTTTAAAAAGTTGAGCGGAGTGAAATAAAACAACCATGATGCTGGGTGATATTGAGAAGACATATCGATTTGGAACAGCCTCCATAGCACAGTCTGTCTTGTCTACAGCGCTTGCCATTGTTGTTATTACTCCGCATTGGCTCCGACGCACCACTTGACAACAGCTTGTGTGTAGGATTTTGTGGCATCTGGTGGTGAGGTTGCAGACTGCAGTCAACTGAAACTTTTTCCGTGTGCCAAGCATGCAGGAGAACTGTTGTGGCTGATGCACAAAACGCAAATGGCCTATCCAGAGCCAGTGACTGGTTTGTATGTTCTGGGCTACTGTAGAAACAACATGGTGGACACTGTGGAAGAGGACCCGCTTTGCATGTAGATATAAATGAGTCATTCTAAGGCAATGAAAACACAACTATTCTTATTTTCAGATGATTAAACACTAATGAAGACATAGTTTTAAATATTATATGCCAATAGATGTCCCTAAATCCTTCACACTGGACCTTTAAACCAATCACAGTCTCTTGAGCAGCGCTGGGCCGAGGATGCAGCGCCAAATTAGTGTGAGGAGGGAGCTTGTTTTGCTGGAGAGGGGAGCGCTGGCATTAAAATTGCTAAATCCCTGCAGAAGAAAGCACCACATGAAACATTCAAAGATATTTTAGCGAGTAGGTTGCTAGCTCGAGGTTGCTCTTGTTGTTTCACGGTGCTAAAACGAAGTGTGGAGATAGGTCGGGCTATGTGAGACAGGGGTTTTGAAAATGGTAACACGCAGGAAGCATGTTACTGTCTGAGATAGGCAGCCGGTGTCAGTCTACATCCTGTGAGCCTGATTATCTGCTAACATGATGCATGCTGCTGTCACACTGATTTATACATTAATGTTACTGTTTAGAGGCCAGAACACACCAGAGTTCTATTTTGCTGGACAGGTTGACTCAGTGCTCAATAACACAGACGAGGCTGTTTGAAGCTCATATTCAACAGTCTGTTAATTAGGTGTGAAGGTGAGATGTGACCGTATGGTGGCTCAGGTTACCTTAATTGACGGGCTTAAAGAAAAAACAAAATCCATCCTCAGAAAAATCGAGTGAATGCAACATGCAGCGATACATGAAATGTATACAAGTGTTCATCTTGCCTCACAGGTTTTGCACATATTTTATGTCACTGTAGTTCAAAGTCCCCGTTAATCGCCTGGAGAATTAATGCAGTGCAAATGGGCTGATTGAAATTCAGTGGACGTCTATGGCTTGTCCTATTCTCTCTGGCTGCAGATTGCTGTGCTTTATGGAAACCGTGTGAACACTCGCTTACTGTACTGGCTGCAATGGACAGCTGGCCTTCATCAGTGTAACTGTTGATAACACAGAGAGGAGGGGGGGGCGGAGGGTTAGAGGGAGATGGAGAGTGAAATTGGAAAAGGAAAGAAAGAGAGGGAGGGAGAGACTAAAGAGGAAGAGAAAAAAGAGCAAGAAAAATAGGGAGGGGAAAGGTTGTTAAAAAAATACCAGCAAGTCTTTGTTCTGGCTTTTTATTGCGAAATGAAAATGATTTAAGGGCGCTACTGACTTAACTTTCCCTCCCTCTCCCTCTATCCGCAATGAAACCCTTAGCATAATTTAATTGCTAAACACAATGCTGATTGTTAAGCACCAGGAAAATATTTCTCATATGAGTTGAGGTTTGTGCTGAACTTAGCCAAGCATTACGGCGTTTGGAGAGGGAGGGGAGGCGGAGGGAGAGGGAGAGGAGGCAGGGGAGAGATGCATATCAATTGGCATTTGTCAGAGAGCCCCGCATCAGTAAAACATGTTGGAATTTTAAATGGAGGGGAAAAAAGGGACAGCGAGAGGAAGTCAGGAGGAGAGGGAAGAAGGCGGAGGAGGAGAAGAAGAAAGAAGAGAGGGAAGTTTGTTGAGCCGCACTGAGGTCCATTGTGTGGTTTCTCCTCTCCTCTGTCCAGCGCTCCTTCCTGTCGGCCCCGTGGGCTCCTTCCTGTGTGACTCATTGGCGTGTTAAACCCTCACTGTTCTTGTCCTCGCCACAGGGGGACAGAGAATGACAAGTGGCCCTCGCCGAACCTCTGGCCCCTGCCCCAGCGCAAAAACAACACAATGCTTTGATCGGCTTTTTTGGAGTGCTGAGCACCAGGCCAGACTGTATTGTAAATATTGTAAATATGCCTGCACAGCTTTATTGCCCAATAATGAGAGTCATATTTTACATGAGGACTGGTGTGTCGAGGGGAGAGCACTAATTAGCTTTATACGCTGTCTCGTGTGCTTCTGTGGTTACGTCTTAACCTGTGCTTACATCTGCTGTTCTTGCCGTTTATGTGTGTGTGTGTGTGTGTGTGTGTGTGTGAGAGAGAGAGAGAGAGAGACATGCTATTGTGTGTTTTTATGGGGCTTTCTGTTAATGTTTGCTTTTCCTTCTATACCTAAGCTTATATCCACAGAATGATTGCGTGTGTGTCCTCACATCATGTAAATGTGTGTGTGTGTGTGTGAGATGTGCCACGCTCCTTTGGTAAAACTTCCCTAATGATGACTTTTTACATCTTTGTCTCAGACGTATCTCTGAGCGTCTGCAGCCGTATCAGCAGTATCATGTGTGTGCTCACACTTGTGTTTGTGTCCTTGTCTTTCTCCAGAGTAAGTCAGTGTCATCAACAGACAGTCAGCCCGCCGAGGAGCGCCAAGGCCCGTCAGGAGGCTACTCCTCCTCGCAGGGAGGAGCTGAGGCAAAGCGGAGGCGCTGTGATGACAAAGAGCCCCTTCCGCCACACTCCTATGTACGTGTCTGTGTTTGTCCTTGTCCTTGTAAGATGAGATAAGTTGAGCTTTAAATGATGACCAAGGGGAAACTAAGCAGTTGAATCAGCGCACGTGGGATACAACAAGGAACAGAAACACAGGAGTGACACATGAATAAAAAATAAACATATAAACATGCAACAAACTATTTCTATTACTGATATTAATGTGCTATTGATCTGCATGCATGTGGAATCAGGGAGACAGGAGACAGAAAACACCTTCGGGACATGCATGACGATATGTTGCTATGGTGATTCTTACTTTTGTTTACAAAGAATAGAATAAAATATATTATACAAAATCATTTATCCCAGCTGACATCGGACACCCTGGACAGGTCGCCAGACTATCACAGGGCTGACACACAGAGACAGACAACCATTCACACCTACAGGCAATTTAGAGTCCCTTAAATAACCTAACCGGCATGTCTTTGGACTGTGGGAGGAAGGCGGAGTACCCAGAGAAAACCCACACTGACACAGGGTTCGAACCAGGAACCCTCTTGCTGTGAGGCGACAATGCTAACCACTGCACCACCTGTGCTGCCCACATCCGTAGCCACGTAACATCCAGTTGGAAATTCTGTCACAGAAGATGACAAAAAAAGAAATATTTAACTTAGAGTGGAAACGCTGTCTACCCTTACCGTTGCCGGTATTCTCTTCTGACCTTAGCATCATGCTCTCCTCCCTAGAATGATATCCAGTTTGCTGTCTCCCTCATTCCACATGAATGCAGCCTTTATTTTTGTTTTTTAAATCTAAAAAAAAAGCCACATATACTCACCAGAGACAAAGTGCATGTGCATCTGTGTGGCTGTGTGTGTGTGTGCGTCAGGCATCGCCTATGACATTATAGACCACACGGGTCGGGGGGGCCCGCGGCCAATTAGAGTCGTGTTTGGTTTGGATGGGTCCAATGGGGAAGAGCAGGGAGCCACAGGCGATGTAATGCCAGAAGAGAGACGGCCAAGGCAGATAGCTGTAATGAATTAGATGGCTGTGTGTGTTTGCAGTCTGGAGGATTGATTGACACTGGGAGTCTGTCTGTGCAAGACGGCCTCCAGCTAAATCGGTTTGGCACCAACAACAACAGTCCAAATCTTCCCATTAGTTCAGAGCGAGAACAAGCACAGATAGTTTCCACTTTCTGAATGTTTTTCCTCTCTTTCTGTCTGTCGAGCCACATTACAGCTCCCATCTCTCTCTGTTTGCCTTTTCGCTCTTCTATATCTCTGTCTCTTTATCACCGTCTCTCAATTTCTCTTCTTCTCCCTCTCACTCTCCGTCGTCTTCCTGTTTCCTTTTCATTTTTTTTATTCCATCTCCTATGTCAAATTTTCTTTTTCTTTTTTCTCTCCCCTCTTTCCATTCCTCTCCCTTTCCCTCTGTTACTGTATTTTTGTTCTAGGAATAGGCTGTAGACATAGCCCTGTTTTGCCTCCGTATAATTAGGTACTGATGTCACTCCACACTGATGTCAATAGGAATATCAGGCCATGATCACATCAAAGAGCTGTTGCCATGGTGACTAAGTGCCATCGTTCTCACCCCAGAAAAAGGGATAGAGAGATAGAGAGATAGAGAGATGGAGAGAGAGATGGCTAGACGGAAAGCTAAAATGTGCCACGGATGGGGAAAGAGCAACAGTGTGTGTGTGTGTGTGAGAGAGAGAGAGAGAGACAGATAGAGAGAGTGTTTGTATGAGGGAGATGTTTGGTGAGAATATACAGTATATATATGGTATCCAGTATCTCTGCGTTAAATGTTGCATGGAGGACAGACACGGGAAGGAAGCAAAGAGCAGTGATATTGATATATCGATCTGTGTGTGGGCTTGTGTGTGGTTTTGTGTGTGTTTCCATCTTTATTATTAAAGTTCTCAATGTACACCTCCAGTATACTGTATGTCTGTGGGCTGATAGGGATAAAAAGCAACCAATTAAACAGCTGTCTTATCTTAATGGATAGGATGGAAATGGAGGTATAGAAATTTGGACATTGTTTTAACTTTCTTCTGTCTACTTTGCTCTCCAGGACAGTGATGGAGACAAGAGTGAAGACAATCTCGTAGTGGACGTCTCCAATGAGGTGGGTTGCCTGTCTGTATTTAAATGAGTTTTGACACCCTCATACTTAATCAAGTGGGTGTAATCAATATTCTTATATTAACAATGGGCTTCTTGTGTGTGAGAGCGTTCACTTGAGCGGCTTTCCCACTGCACAAAAAGCCCACTAACACCTGCTGACATCTGGCTTTTTATTAACCCTTTAAAATCTGAGCAAATTGGCTCAGATTTCTTTCTAAAAAATGGGAATGAGGCAATGAGTAATGAAAGACTCAAAAGTGACTCAAAAAATTTGCAAGAAAATTAGTAAAATTGAAAAAAAATAAAAACAAGAAATCAGTTTAAAAAAAAAGAAAGAAAGTTAAAAACACAGAAATGAGGAAATGACCTGAAAAAAAGTGACTGAAAATAATAGTTCTGCACCATAATTTTAAACATGTAATAATAATGGCAATATAATTAGCAATTAGTGGGACATTTCTTACCAAGTTGCTCTTTGCCTTTTTTCCATGTTTTTTTTTAAAGAAATCACACCAATTTACTCAGGGTTCAAAGATTTAAATAC
Source organism: Cephalopholis sonnerati (assembly GCA_019142605.1). Lineage (NCBI taxonomy): Eukaryota > Metazoa > Chordata > Actinopteri > Perciformes > Serranidae > Cephalopholis > Cephalopholis sonnerati. Next base: position 16,596,049 of record JAGQAX010000006.1, read on the forward strand.
TCGCAAAAGGCGTCTGAAAGCAGCACACGAAAAAGTGATGTTGTTCCAGGTTTCAAAAATGAAATGGGAAAGGTTACAATTAGCATTAAGCCGCAAACGACTCTGCAGTTGTGACAGGTATTTATTGGCTCCAGCTCAAATAGGCTCCGATCAGCAGGGATGGAAATACAACACCTGGGTGGACTCGATCATTTAAGCCTCTCTATCAGCGTGACGCAATGACAGGGCCACCAGAAATTCCAACCATCTCCATCTACACGCACTCGAACTTCAATTTAAATCAGTCAGGCGACTGAGAGAGAGACTCAATAAGATATACCAGATATAAAAAAAGAACTCACTACCGTCACATTTTCACTGGCCTTCATGCACTTTCTGCTGTTTACTAACCTGTTTTCCAGGCCATCCTTGATGCCAAATGTGACACACCACTACAAAAAATAAAAACTTGTCTACTGGCAACTGGAAAGCAGTCTATCGCCTTTTTCTTGAATGGGTTTTCCTGTGGTAAAAACATCCTGCATACACACAATTTTTTTTGGTAGAAAAGGGTATTGTAGTGACCAACCCACAGAGAACTATAACCTGACTCTGCTCTTCCTTTCAGCTCCACAGAGCATTTTACAACTCTCAGCTCAATATCTTCTTTTTTTTATAGCCCATAACTTTACAGTGGTTCACTGTCACTTCTCTTTTTAACTTTGTTTTCAGCTGCAGCTGGCAGATGTCTCTATTAAAAAAAAATCTGATAAACCCACTGTACTTTACCTCCTCAGCACCAAATGGCAAACAAAGTTAATTAACATCTAGCTTGTAAACATAGTGGAACATTTACTCTGATATTTCCTTTAGGAATTGGTGGAGACCCAAACAGAGCCCAAAGGAGAGTAAATACTGAACTTGTGTTCACAGGGCAGCCAGGCAACCAACTCAAATTAATGTTAATGTTGTTTAGTGTCTGCTGGATGTGTGAATAAGCAACCATTTGCCTAAAACTTGCCATACAAACTTTAAAAGCAATGTAAAACTTCAATTAAAAGTTTAGTCCCAATTTAACGCCAAGTCACTTTTACTACCTCGGTGTGGCTACACATTTTAGCAAATAAATGCCTGTCTCAATTAGAGACCTGGTCTGGTCGCCAAGCAGTTCATTTTTTTAATGGAAGTTCTTCGGATGTATAAAACCAGATTGTTGGCTACCCCCAATTACGTGTTCATTCCTCGATTACTCTGAAGTTATTCATCTTCCTCTGATGCACTGTCTGTTGGAGCTAGATCAAATGAATGACTCATAATTGATATATTATCTGAAGCCTAATTTTTAAACAAGTAATATTCATACTGATTTAAGTGAAGAATTTGATTGCATTTCCTGATGTTTGCTGAGCAACGATTTTGTGGGAAAGGAATTAAAGGCCTGTCTCAAATATAGGCCTGTTGATTCCAGTGATTTAAGCAAATAAAAGCCCGGGCTATTATTGAAGTTTTACGGTAATAATATTTCAGAAGCCACAAGCTCTGTTTTTGCAGGTTTAAAGTAGACTGAAATCTCTAATTTATTTGTGTGCATGGCAGCGCACACTTGCTAACACGTTAGCATACCCTCTTGAGGCGTACTTGGTTGACAGCTTTATCTCAGAAGTATTTAAATAACATCTTGGATCATCTCTAGAGCTAGTTGGTGAATAAAAAATCAGTGGCCATGCCTGGCAGTTCAGTATAGAGGATGATAATTTAACATTTTTTTAATACTAGTGTTTTTTTTTTTCAATTCACTGGGAAGTGAAACTGCTAGAACATTTCTATTCAGGGCCATCATGTGTGGTTTCTCACCTTAAATACTTCCAAAAACAAAGAGAGCAGATGATACTTTACAGAATTTTAAAATCCATGAATCTAGATGACACAAACTAAAAACCACTATCAGTTTATTAGTAGTAAACTCTTAGTCTGATTTTGCAGGTAGCTCACTCTCAGTCAACAAAGTGGAGTAACAGAGAAGTTGAATCATCAGGGACATATGAGTTACTTCTGCCTAATCATTACTCAACGGCACAGTCTATCAGTGGGGAGACCTCCTAGAAACTTCATACCGTGGTGACCACAGACATCAGACAAGTCAGACGTCTCACAGAAATCGTTTTCCCCATTACAAAATAGTTAGTTTCTTCTGACCTCTTAATATTCCACCTTCACTACCAATGTTTACTCACAATTTTCCATCTCCACTATGGAAAATATTTAAGTCACCCACAGAGCTCACACTTCACTCTGTCTCCCACACACTTCCTCACAGCTATGTCCTTGTGTGCGAGAGCTGTACATCCCTGTTACAGAAAATATCTTTGATTTCCCTACAAAGCCACAAGTTACAAGCCGCCTTTATCCTACAGAAGCTCTCTGACACTGTGCTGCAGCCCACACATGAATAAAGCATGAATCCAACGTTGGGAGGACTAGTGTTGCTCGCGGGAACTATAGATGTACTTGGCACCGCTTGGAACCCTCCGTCCATCCTCTGCATAACCCCGTCTGTCTGTCTGTCAATAGTTCCGTTTAGCACACAGATCTGTGTGTGTGTGTGTGTGTGTGTGTGTGTGTGTGTGTGTGTGTGTGTGTGTGTGTGTGTGACCTGACAAATTCATTGTTGTATTTTATGTATTTTCTGCAAGAGATTTGCTTTTTTTTAATCTTTTTTTCTGTGTTGCTTTTTAGCGATGGTCAGTGTTAAATTTACCACACTTATATCCCTCTCTGAAATGAAGCTAGCCTGATGCTAATGACCCCAGGTTGCTAAAGTGCCTCTGCTGTTTAACTCCATAATTTTTCTTTTTTTACTCAGTGTGGTTGTCCCCAGGAAATATCAAAAAGGCCGGGGTGTTGCTGCCGTACACTTGTCCACAGCGGCAGATTGCTCTGTCTTTCTATTAGTCAAAGTGACGGCTGTGACGGGAGAAGTTGTGAACGACAAAAAGAAAAACAAACATGCTAGACTTACTGTCGCGACGTTGCGTGGTCGTTCTGGATGTGGTGTCGTTGGTCTTCTACTATGACACACTGCATGAGATAAACAGTGGATTATCACGTACAACACTCGTCGTTCACCATCCAAGCCGACACCGTCCAACGACAACCACACCAGGCTAGTAAAAGGGATCGGGCATTTAATTTAAACCAGAAGATGATGAAAAGCAGAACATCTTTCAGATTTCAAAAGCTGGAACTCCTGAATTTTTGGGCATTTTGCTTGAAAATTACTCAACAAAAAGATTATAATAGTACCTGCAGATTAGTCTCTTTGTCTGGTGATCAACAAATCAAGTAATTGCTTTAGCTCTACACTCACACACACACACACACACACACTCACACACTCACACACACACACACACACACACACACACACACACACACAGAGACAACACTGTATTTTAGTGTTTATTTTGCTTGCCTGTTTTAATGTCAATCATCTGTCGTGACCTGGGTGTGTGTGTGTAGGTGTGTGTGTACTGTGTGTGGATCTGTGAAATGTGAAACGAGTCAGCAGCTAGTTCAGCTTTCCGCTGCAGTTTCCTTGTAAATAGGAAGAGCTCCTATGTAAGCTCATTATCAGCCGCTGCTGTTTGTGTTCTCTTGTGAACCGCATCTGTCCACACACACACACACGCACACACACACACACATTCACAAATACTTTGTCTGCTTATCTCTTCTCATCTACCTCTTCTGTTTGTTTCTTTTCTCTTTCCACCCTCTCGCAGCCTTCTGTTCTTCCATCTTTCCGCCGTCTCTCTTCTCCTCACTCATTCTTTCCTTCTCCTCTCACCCTGCTCCACCTCCCCTTCTTTTCTCCTCCCTTCTCTCATTAGATAACTGCAGTCTGGTTCATTTAATATATGCAAAGCCGTTTATGCCCCTGGAATATTTTAGTTCTTTAAATACTTCACGCAGTGTACCAAAATATGTTTTATCTAAGCCCTCTGTATTTTGATATTGCACACAAAAGCGGAACTGGTCTCTTGTGTGATTTGGAAACTAGTACAAAAGCAGAGAGAAAAAAATGTGACAAATGTGGGTAATGGCAGAAAAAGGGAGGCAAATTCTCTGGTGAGTGTGTGTGTGTGTGTGTGTGTGGGGGTCTTTTAGAGAGAATGTGCGTGCATGCATTAGAACATACATGCAGGCCTGTGCGTATGTGTGTGCGCTTCTGTTTGCGTATGAATGTATGCGCCATGTAAATGTCTCTGTGTGTGGTTGTTTGAGTAGATGAACTTGTGTGTGCGTGCAAGCCTGGGTGTGTGTGTATAAGCACTAAAATGTCTGTGCTGATCACTGTGACCCAGTGAGAAGTGCTTACTCCAGCACTCTGTTCTGGGGGAGGCAGCGCTGGCTCAACAGTGGCTCCAGTGATGAAAGCAGCTGTAACAGCAACATTATCTCCAGGTCCATACACTACTGTACCAGCTACAGTGACAGTCTCCACTGTTTCATGTAATGTTCCCTGAGCTCTGAGTCCCTTTACAAATCACAATACAGACTGTGACACTGGAGGCTGTGTTGTATCCATTAAGGAAGAACTTGCAGCATTTTACTTGAAGTATTTTGAAACTCCGTAAGCAACTGCTGTAATAAACTCCGCCTGGTGCAGCTGTTGGCAAACAGAGGAGACGTGTTGACAAAAAATACAGAAAAGACAATAAGTGGCTGTTCGCTGCTGCATTATGAAATGCAAGGACCTGCAATGTGGGGGCGTGCTGCCTCAGGTACAGGTGAGACGACGAAATATGATCCAGGAATTACAGTTTGGGTAACAGAAGTGTAACTTGGGGCCCCCACTTGCTCAGCGAGTAGCTTGTCCGTCCTGTGCAGGTTGTGTTTGGCAAAGCCTACTAAATAATAGAGAAGCCTTTTTTCTGGGCACATGCCACACCAAATGTGCAAGGGCCGCCACTGCTCACAGTGCAGGCTGCGTCCAAGTGTCTCCTTTGAGGATACAAGTGACACAAAGTTTTCTTTTTTCTTGATGCTTTGTTTGAAAAGATTAAACTGTGCATAACAGCCCTTATTTTGTCATGTGTATTGTTCTGGATATGACACTTACATGACAATTAATGTTCACAACACATTTGTCATGATCTGTTTGAATGTAATACACTGATATAATAAATTACCTCTAATTGATTTAAACACGACTTGAGTCATTTTTTACGAGATGCTTTTTTACTCTTACTCAAGTGTTCATTTTAATGGGTACTTTAGTTCTACTTGAGTCAGTATTATTATAAATTAACAAACTTTTACAGTTGGCCAGTATTGTGCCTTGCTGGATGACGTCACGTAATGCTGTGGAAGCTTTCAAGCAGGGTGTTACGTACTGGTGCACTTTCTATAGGTGGCAATGAAAAGAAAGTGTAGTTCAAAAACACATTGGTAAAAATGTCATGATAACCAGAAACAAGAATTGCGAAACGCTGCAAGGATCCCTTCTTTAAACAGAAATTGTCACAGTGGTGAAATGCTGTAAAAAGGACTTAGACTGAAATGGAACAACAAAACAAGCTGAAGCACTGTGAGACCCTCTGAGAATGAAAATACATAAACAAGCACAGACCTTTAGATATTTTTAAATCTCTGTTTGTCATTCAGGAGCCTAACTCTCCTGTGGGCAGCCCTCCTCACTCCCCCCATGGGAACGGGTTAGACCGGGCTCCGACCCTACGGAAAGAGCTCCCAGGCTCCTCCAGCACAGGAGAGGCCCCCTCCACACCAAACCCCCGCAGCCCCACTCCTGGAAAGGCCAAGGACCCTGCACAGGTGAGACAGAGTGATTTTTAGAGAGTTGCTGCACTCTGCTGACTGGAAGGACTCTGTCTGCTTTTCCTTTATGTAAATATATTACTGGAAATTTCAACATGTTTAATGAGACTGAAGATTTACAGCCTCTTTTCTTTTGTAATAGAATTGTATTCTTCTCACTTTGTACCCTCAGGTCCATTCCTGGTACTTGGTGTTTTGCAAACACACGTACAACTTGTGCAACCCATAACTATTGTTCAGTGACTATACCTTGTCCTTGTGTCGAAAAGCTTCATGGATGTCTAGTACAGACAGTCGTAGCTGTTACAGTAGCACAACAGAGATAAACTCTTCTCTTTTTATTGAGATTAGTCAAAAAGTGACATCAATCATTCTGAAGGTTGGCGTAATAAAGGAGGGCTCGAGTGTGTTGAGCGTTATAGATCCCACAACAGATTCGACCATGTCTTTTATTTATTATATCACTTGTTTGATTTCTCCACAGATGGATAAGTCCCAGTCTCCGTTGTCCAAGTCTGGCACCCCATCCCCGTCCCACCGTGAGGCCCTTACCCCCGGAGCACCAGGAGCCCCAGGAGCCCCTGGTCCCAGCACCTCCTGCCTTCGTCTGGTCAGCAAAGCAGCATCCAGTGCAGACCCCCTTGGTGAGACTCTGACTGTTAACAAGCGTATTCCGGCCTTGATCCGAACCAACTGCATTCACAGTCACATTCAGCACATCCAATGCATCAAAACATTGTTTTCTAGTTGGAGCCGCGCCTCGTTTTCAAACTGTATGCTTTGACTCAAATGAACAATGACAGCAATATAGTCCACGATGAGCAGCGCTAAAATCAACCTGCGTAGTTGTCCCTCCATTGTGACATTAGAAAGTGTCACATTTATCTTGCAAGTGTACTCTTCTTCAACGTTTTGTTTACTTCCTGGATTTTTCCCACATGGAAATTCTGACCAATCGAGAGCAGCTTTCTCACACAAGGCATTTGATCTGATCCGCTTGTAAATGCTGCCGTGAGAACACGAACCAACTCTAGGCAGTTGTGCATCTTTGTAACAAAATGAGTCCCTGATTCAGACCAAAGCAAACGAACTCCAGGTCTGAAAGCACCTTTAGACTGTCATGACCTGAATGGAATTTGCACCTAGTCTTCCTCTGCCCTTCATGCCATATATCCTTGTGTTCCTCACTTTTTCCATTTCCTCATTTGTTCTATGACACAACTGTTGCCTTTTCATGCGCTGATAGTTTACTGTTCTGTGCCAGAATCTCTTGATTTGATTGTAGCTTAATGTAATGTAGTTAAACAAAAATGTGCCTATAGGACTTGTTATTTAAATGTTCAGAAACATAAGAGAAAAGTGAGACCCCTCTGACTTTTACCACTGTGCTCTTGGGCGAGTCTCTTAACTGTTATTTGCTCCACTGTGGCCAGCAGTCAGGACCATTGTTGCACTTGACAGCTCAACAAATAAAATTTAACGAAAGAAAAAGATTTCCATTCTTCTCAGCCCCTCTGTGACTGTGCTGGTGTGCCGTGTATTGTTTCCCCTCTTTATTTCCATCCTTCAATCCCTCCTTCCTCTTTCCCTCCCTCCCCAGCTCTCCGCAGTCCCATGTCTGTGCCCCCCGGTTCATACCCGGCTCATTTTGGCGTGGTGTCCCACGCAGGACTGAATGGAGAACTGGCCAGCCCAGGAGGTTTCGGTGGGGCTTTAACTCTCTCCCCACAAATCAGCGCAGCAGCCAATGCCTACTCCCGAAGCCCCATGGTGAGTAAAGGCCAAATTATTCTTCTCTGTCAAGGTTTGATTTATAGTTCAGCATGAGCTCTAACCCTCTGACTGTTTCCAAACTACAGTGTGTTCTGAGTTATCAGGTAGTGCTGTGCATTCATCATAAAGTTATCATGTTTACATACTCTTTGATAGAAAGCAACAGTCAGAGAGAAGTTTTGTAATTGAATTTACTTATCAGGATTAAAAACTGCTAACCTGTAGTTTACCCTTTTTCAGTGTCCTCCATGCAGTCCAATCATAGTTTCTATATCGTCTCCTGTAGCCTTGTAGCTTGACATGCATCTACATTTTTGTAGATGTGCATGTCAGCTGTATGTAGCCTCCATATGTAGCTCCCACAGGACTTCAACATAACTCAGCCTGAAGGCAGGATGTACACTGAAGTGCCCCGTTCACCACCTGTCATCAGTCTGGGGGAAGCATGCTCACATGTTAGTGTAGCACACTAATGTGCACACATTGTGGTCTCCTATTGTTTAAAAGGGATTGTGTGGTCCTTTGAAGTGGCGTTGTGTAAGGTTCTTATGCATAGTCAGTGTTTAACATACAGTAGATGTTAGTCGGCACAGCTCCCATCTGGGAGACACAAGCTGGAGTCCAACATGGAGGCTAAGCAATGCACTCCTGTGGACGGGGGCAGCAGCAAAATTTATTTAGCCACCTAAAAAAAGTTAATATTGCATTAAATGTACGCTATATAAAGAATATTTTCACCACTTTACCCTACGGAGAATTAAAGCCGTGACGCTGCTCCCTCCAAAGCCAGACTCCTTTGAGAAAAACTGTAATTTAACATCGCTGAACACAGGAACCACTGGTCTACCACTACCTCGACCAGTTAGTTAGTTTGTGTTATTGTGTCACTTTGGTGTTTTAAAATGTGAGTTTGGATTCACCATAGTCACACAATAACACGACAAACTAACTGAAGAAGGCAGTAGTCGATCAGCAGCTTCTGTGTTCAGCAAGCTGAAATGACTGTAATTCTCAATGGAGTCTGGTAGCTTTGACGAGAGCATAGGTGGGGAACTGAGGCCATTAACAGCCTCCCCACCACAGAGGGCTGTCTATGGCAAGGTTAAATATTCTTAATATAGCATACACTTCTACTGTTATTGATTTTTTTAGGTGGCACTTTCTTTGGGTGTCTGAAATACATTTTGCTGCTGCCCCTGTCCACAGGAGTACATTGCTTAGCTTCTCATGCTTCTCCAAACTGGGGGCATGCCAACTGACATCTACTATAGAGAAGTACCTTATGTCCCTTGAATTCTGCTATACAGTAAAATGATTGTACCTTCATCTTTTAAACAATAGATAAAAGTGGATGAATTTACATAAATATTTTTTGTACTTGATAGAAATTAGCCGTTGCACTTCTGATCTTCTTGTTAAGCTGTTCATTGTCTGTGCGCTCTTTTGTCCCCACCAGGTGGCGTATGACTCTCGCTCTCACCTTAGGGCCCCGGGGCTGTCTTCTTCTCTGCCTGGCTCCTCTGGCGGCAAGCCGTGAGTTTGTATTCCTGTAACACACAAACATATTCACAGATAGAGTGCTACTCTGGGATGCATGTGAAGGGAGATCCACTATGGCAGTGGTTCGCAACTGGTGGGTCGTTGTCCAAAAAGTGGGTTGTGGATCCACTCTGAATGGACCGCAAGTGACTCGCAAATGTGTCAAGTTTGTAAAAATCACTTTATTTTCAAGTGTAGTGAATTTCCGGCATTAAGTTATTATTTTGAAGTGCTGTTTCCAGCTGTAGAGTGAGTGACTAAGGGACAGCTACTGGACAGAGACAGCAAACTAGCTTGACAACACGGCCAAACACAAGAATGACTCTGTCTGTTTTTAACTGTGTGGACCTTGAACCAATGACCAAGAAGAAATCTGGACCCTGTGGCTGAACCAGTTGAGAACCACTGCACTATAGCAAAAAAAAATCTCTTGTCATCTAATCCTTTGTCAGTTTGCAGATGTGACCTTTTTGCACTGCCACTATTCAGTTTTGGAAATCTACATTTAAAAGACACGTAGTAAAAGCCTTTTTATACTGTTCATGTGTGCGTGTTAAGTGTGGATACTTGTAGTAAATTCCTCAGTTACACAGGGCAGCATAAAAGTTAATTTTCTTTTGTGCTGATTAGAAAAAGAAATATGTGAAAGCTCAGCAGGGTAATCATGCTCAGCTAAGAAAATAGTTAGACACAGACAATTGCACATACTTTGGTCAAAACTTGTCCTGTGATAATTCAAAATATTCCAATTGGATAGGAATCAAAATTAGTAGTGGTTTCTTCCAGCTGCTCACTTTCTGTTTACCCAGCTCTTTTCAGCGTTGTACCTTTGAACCTGTCAAACGAAGATATAAATATTGAGAAATTTCAAATATCCAGATTCCAGATCTCCAACACACACAGTCCATTTGGCTCCGCCGACTGCCGAATTATGTTGTTTTTGTCATCTGTTGCGGAGTAGCAATTCATTCTTGCAGTGCTAATTTGAAATCATAAAACAGCCTTGGCTTCCAACCGCTACAGTATTGATCGGCCATTAGCAATGCCACACTGACTCTGCCCTGTAATACAATCTGCCATTATGCATTCCCACCTACAGCTACAGTGGGCCAAGTAATTGCCCGTATTTGGGCAAATAATACTGAAGTTCCAAGGCCATTATGGTGTCATCAGACTTCACAACTTGCACAATGACTTGTGTGTGGTTGTTCGTGCATTGTGTATATTCTACCTGTTGCTCCTCTGCTTTCTCATTCATTGATTGAATGATTGATTCCACCTTGTCTGTCCCGTCTTTGGCCCATCTCTCCAGTCCTTCAGTCTCCTTTGCAGCACCCACTAGTCCAAACTCTGTTTATTTTTAGCTGCAGCCCTTCAGTTCTGAGGTATTGATTCATTTCTGTTCCCTTCTCTCCAGCGCCTACTCATTCCACGTGAGCGCAGACGGCCAGATGCAGCCGGTGCCCTTTCCCCCCGACGCCCTGCTTGGCCCGGGAATCCCTCGCCATGCCCGTCAGATTCACACCCTGAACCACGGAGAGGTGGTGTGTGCTGTCACCATCAGCACCTCGACGCGTCACGTCTACACCGGAGGCAAGGGCTGCGTCAAGGTGTGGGACATCAGCCAGCCTGGAAGCAAGAGCCCCATGGCCCAGCTGGACTGTCTGGTGAGACACGAGGGAGGAAGTCAGACAGTGTTAAAAATAGAAATGGCTACACTGAGAAACATTCACATATCAGGCCATGCAAACAAACGTTATGTGCAGTGTCTTCACTGACTCTTTCCTTTTAGATTTTGTCAACTAACATCATCAAAATGTCCACATTAATTTCATGTTCCATCCAGTCATGGACCCGTAAAGCCTCACACCTTTCTCCTTCATCCACATCAGACATAACCTTACTTTTTTTTAATCTTGTTTAATCAGAACAGGGATAACTACATCCGCTCCTGTAAAATCCTCCCCGACGGACGGACCTTGATCGTCGGCGGGGAGGCCAGCACGCTGTCAATCTGGGATTTGGCCACGCCCACTCCTCGTATCAAGGCAGAGCTGACGTCGTCTGCACCCGCCTGCTACGCTCTGGCCATCTCCCCTGACAACAAGGTCTGCTTCTCCTGCTGCAGCGATGGCAACATCGTCGTCTGGGACCTTCACAACCAGACGCTGGTCAGGTGAGAGGAGGGAGGGAGGGAGGGAGGGAGAGGACGGTGGAAGGAGAAACAGAACATAAAAAAATAGTGCTTTACCTCCACAAATAGAACACTGCCAGGAGAGAGCACAGAGGGAAGGGGGAGGAAGGTGAGGGAGAGAAAGGCTGGAGGATGTAAAAACATTTCAGGAACTTCTTAAGGAGGCAAGAGGAAAAGGAGATAAAATATGGAAGAAGAAAGAAGGAGGGAGGAAAAATCGTTGCAGTTGGGGGGTTTCCTCAACTAACCCATGGTCAGGTAAGGAGACCGGGGATGAACTAGCCATGGGGGATGTGGGTGGGATGAAAGGGCCGGATTCTGGCAAGGTAGGAGAAAGATGAATTGAGGAAGATGGGGAAGGAAGCCTGTGGTAAGGAAAGGAGAATCAGGTGAGGGCAGTCGGTGCTCCAGGGAGGAAAGAATTCAAACATATTTGGTCTGATACCTCCAGGAGAAAAGAAGCAAAGCCGCACACAGGATGCAGAGGCTTTAGAGTGTGTGTACGCATGTCTTTGTGTTCATCTGTAAAGCTCTCGGGTTTTTCCTCCCTGCAGGCAGTTCCAGGGCCACACAGATGGAGCGAGCTGCATCGACATCTCCAACGACGGCACCAAACTGTGGACGGGAGGACTGGACAACACGGTCCGCTGCTGGGACCTCCGAGAGGGACGCCAGCTCCAGCAACACGACTTCACCTCGCAGGTACACACATACTTTATACAACACAAACAGAAATCATCTAACAGATTCGTACACACCTGCATCACGCGGTCGCAGGGCAGGGCGATATGGCCTATAAGTAATATCACAATAGTTTTAGGCTATGTTGCGTTACATGATATACTGTATACCAGTAATATTTACAATATTTTATCAATCATCTTTAAACTACTGTGGACTACTAAAACACTCTACTACTGTTATAATGAAGTTCAAAAAGTACTGTTATAATTATAATTGTTAAAATCACGATATGTTTTTATATCGATTCTTTGGACAACAATACTGTATTTGCCAGCATTACAAAATCTTTAAAGTTCACTTTAAACTGACTCCACTAACACACAAAAAACAGCACATGGGATAAGTTAACCTTCAGGGTTTTCTGTCAGAGAGCCCTTTCTAAAGGAAGTGGTTTCATTTTAACCCAAACCATCATCTTTTTCATAAAACTTCAGTGCTGTCTGGCCTCAAGCCCTCAAGGAAAACTTCCAATAGCAATAAAACAACAACATCATACAACGTTGGTATCAAACTCAGCTCAGTAGTAACTGTCAAGGTTTAAAGACGAAACAGTAACTTTTTGCTAATCACCCATTATTAGCTTAAGCATGTTTACATTGCAAAAATTAGCCTAGCAGCTAGCAGACTTTTTGTCCTCTACTCAAAGCTTAACAAATTACATGTAACGTCATTATTTTTCTTACTCATCGTTGGTTTGAGTCACTGCATCTCTCGACAGAACAGCTCGGTTGAATTTCAGGCTAGGGAAAATTAGTAGAGCGAGATAGCCGTCCAGGCAGGAAACGTTACGTGGTATTTTACCTCGTAACAGCATTGTTTTCACAGACCATGCGCTGTCTGTTGACCTGAATTTTTTCTGAAATCCATATATTTCCACGCTGCTGATTTATTCCAGAGTTAATAATGTTATCCTCATTGTTTTTGACGGTGACACAGACTGTCAAAATAAAAGTGATATCCTAATGATGGCAATATGAATTGATGTTTTCACTTTGCATTGATGATACCGGATTGTTGATCATTTAATTGATATATCAGTTCATATCGATGGATCGATACACCCCTAGTTATAGTAAAGTTATTTAACGTATTGTTATGATAAAATAAATCAAAGAGGAACCACTGGTGCTTTTATTCTGAAGCACTCAGTTGGTCTCAGCTAGTAAATGTTGATTTTTTTTGCCATGAACTTGAAGCCTCTGGTCATCAGTTAGCTGTTAGCGGAAAATGTAACCATTACAGCAGTGGGAAACAAACAGCTCTCCAGTTCATATATTAGTAATATTTTCAAGTTGCACTGGTGCTCCATGGTCACAAAATGCAACTAAATAGCCTGTGCTCTGGAGCCCTGGAGATACAAAAACACATGCGGTGCCTGCTCACACTCGGTCGCCCAGGAGAGAGTGATCTAGGCGTAGGAGTGTGTGTGACATGAGTCTTATTTTCGTTATTGTGTCTGTGAGAGGAAGAAAGCCAGAAGAAAGAGCGAGAGAACCGCGATGATGGCTTAAAGAAAATGGCATGACAATATATACTTTATGTTTGTGATATAGTCATTTTATACATGCCACAAGAAACAAGCTGTAATACACTGAGTAGAATTGATATATCACCGACCCCTACGTGGTCATACACACACATAAACACAAACACACAAATTTAGTTTGGAGGAGCATCCACACAACAGCACAACCTTGTGTAGCAGAATCACAATAGTAGATGTATGTGTACATTCATTTTCTTTAAGAAGTAGATGCAGGTGTAGTTCATTACAGGGTCATCACAACACATCACATCGCATCTACACCTCACAAGTTAACTTACACTCATAAATCCAAACACAAACACACACCATGACCTCCACTTGCAGGTATTTCCACCAGTACACACCATCAAAAACACATCAACAAACACCAACATGATTTTACTTCACAGGCGCCCTCGCACACACACATACACACTGTCTCTCTCATTCACTCCTCACTGCCACAACAGAGCTATAGAGTTGACCACCGTTGTCAGATGAGTTTCGATCCACTGTGTAATGACTTTCTCTCTTGCTCGCCGTCTCTCTCCGTCTACCACTGTCTCTCTCTTTCTTTCCCAATTTATTAATTCACTCTTTATTTAACTCCATCTCCGTCATTCCACTCCCTCCTTTTTTTTTCACTTTCCTCCGTCTTTCCTCTTTTCTATTCCCGCTCATCATCTTTATCTTTTCCTGGATATCTTGCATTCCCTCATTCCAACTTAATTCCTTCATCTGTCCTCCCCACTTCCCTCCATTGTTCTCTTTCTCTCATCAACCTTATCTTCTTTCCTCCCTCATCCCCCATTTCCTCAAATCTTCTCCCCCATTCCCCATTTTTGTTTTCATTTCTGCACCCTTGCTTCCTTTCTCCTGTCCCTCACTCCTCTTATCTCCCTTTCATTTTCTACCTCCCTTTGATTCCTTCTTTCCCTCTCCGTCTCCAGATCTTCTCTCTGGGCTACTGTCCGACAGGCGAGTGGCTGGCTGTGGGAATGGAGAGCAGTAACGTGGAAGTCCTGCATGTCTCCAAACCTGACAAGTACCAGCTGCACCTCCATGAGAGCTGTGTTCTCTCCCTAAAGTTCGCCTACTGCTGGTACATACAAAAACACGCACATGCACACACCCACCCACCCACACACACACACACACACAAATTCTCGTCCTTCTATTTTATTTTTGTGAGGACCCTCATTGACATAAAACATTCCCTAGCCCCTTAGCTTAACGCTAACCATCACAACTAAATGCCTAACCATAACCTTAACCCTAACCTTAACCTAACTGACCTTTCGCTAAGCCCCTCCCCTTTATGATGGTCCAACAGGCTGTCAGAGTAAGCATGGAGCCCACACTGTAACTAACTGCACTCCCTGAAGAAATATTATCATATTTTTGGGATAATGAAACAGTGATTCCAGAGAGAAGCAGACAGAGGGGTCTACAGTCTGTGTTTGAAGGATATATCCAGGATGTCAAACTGACTCAGCAGCAACAACAGGTTCAAAAGACAAAGATAGTTAGAAGCTAAAGCCCAACTATAGGCTACAGATCACAGTGTAAAAGTGAACCACCACATCACTGCTGATCAGCCACAGAAGACAATGAATATAAAGGGAAACTTTGCTGATATTGAACCAGCTGTGTGGCATCACAGTGTGTGCAGATGAACAGTGTTTGGCTTCGCCTCCGTGCCACTGCCAGCACAACAGAACAGATCAACATTCATCTGCGCACACTGCAATGACACACAGCTGGTTGAGTATCAGCAGAGTGTCCCTGCTTCCCTTCACTGGTTCCTGTACAGCAGGGTCAGTCTTTGTTTCACTGTTATAATCATTACAAAGCAAAAGCAGCATGTGTATACATTCAGTCGGCTATATCTTCAGTAGCTAGCTAGCTAACCCTACACTTTTCAGGGTTTGATTTTGGTTTTGGAACAGGGAAGAAACGTATATCTTTTTCCAACCTCTCCAGGTAACGAGTATCATTAATACACGACGTGCCCCAGGCACAACATTTAGCTCCTAATCCACAAAACCAGCCTGAAAATGAAGGAAATCTGAAACGACTGCATTAGAGTCAATGGAGCACAGCTGTGTTGTTGTGGACCCTGGTCTGAGCTGGCCTGATGCTACGATATGATTAGCCAGTCTGCATCCGGGGCGGGACCTAGTGAAGGGTTAATTGTTACCTGAATTAAAACCTTTGAAGAAGTGGCCGAAATGTCCTCACTTTCCAAAAGTGTCCTCATTCTGCTGGTTAAAACATGTGTGGGTCCTCACTATGTTGCAAGCACAAGTACTTACACACACACACACACACACAGACACATATGATAACTTGGATTGTTTTCTAAATGTTTCTGGAATATTTGCTTTTGTTTGTTTTGCTTTTATCTGTCACTGACAAGCACTCTGCTCTCTGTTATTTACAGTATACTACGCCTTTTTCCACCTCTTTTCTTTTGTTTAACCTGTAGTACTGTGTGTGTGTATGTGCTATTTCAGGAAAGTGGTTTGTGAGCACAGGAAAAGACAATCTGTTGAATGCATGGAGGACACCATATGGAGCCAGTATTTTCCAGGTGAGAGACGGGTGCAATGCTCTGAGGATGTTTATGCTCTGTGTATGTACGTGTTTGTATATATAAATATATACGTGTGTATCTGGGGCTGCAGAGTCATCTGTTAGTCAGTGTGGATAGTGTTGTTTAAGCTATCGCTGCTTCCTGTCCATGTATCTTACACACACGGGCACGCACGCGCGCGCACACACTCACACACACACACACACACATGCACACACAGCCCTAGAGGCAAAAGAGAGAAAAAGATGAGGGGGTTCAGAGGGAGAAAGCGAACGATAAACATTTTTTAAAATTCCAGGTTTGTTGATCCATGGTGACTTGCGGAGGTTTATCAGAGAGTGCAGGCTGCCAAACACACACACACACACAC
This sequence comes from Cephalopholis sonnerati, assembly GCA_019142605.1. Classification (NCBI taxonomy): domain Eukaryota; kingdom Metazoa; phylum Chordata; class Actinopteri; order Perciformes; family Serranidae; genus Cephalopholis; species Cephalopholis sonnerati. The sequence goes on from JAGQAX010000006.1 coordinate 16,612,607, forward strand.
ACACACACACACAGAACAAATGTAATAACTCCATCGTGTTCAATCGCTCCATTTGAGGAAATGTTAAAACATGAATATGCAGGGAGGCAATATTTTTAGCTGAGCCAGTTCATCTGGGTGTGAATGAAACTAGCAAAGGGAGATGAAAGTACATTTAAGACGTGCGTTTTGTGTGTGTGTGTGTGTGTGTGTGTGTGTGTGTGTGTGTGTGTCTGTGTGTGTGGCTGTCATATTTCTGTAAGCTACAGTGGGCAGCAGGGTTGGCGGCTCCTGTCTCTCCCTGTGGACTGAAAGGAGAATTCTGGCTATCTGCTTTGTTATCCAAATGCCAAGCGTTTCTCCTGCCAAACAGCTCCCTCCTGTCACCGTGTTATACAGAGCTGCTCTCTCCCTCTCTCCTCTTCCTCCTCTCTGGTTTATCACTGTCCTTTCCAGTTTCTGTCTCCTTGCTTTTATTTAACCCCCCGCTCTACTCATTTTTTCTCACTCCTCCTCCCCTTGTCTTTCTGTTTGTTGTTGTCCTTTCTGCCTCTCTGTGCTCACTCATTTTTATCTTTCTCTTCTAATCTGTACCTCTACCCTCACTTTTTTCTCTCTGTCCTTGTCTTTTGGTTTATCCCTGTCCTCTCTATCTTCACTTCAATATTTTTAATCCTTTTTTCTGACAGTAACCCATCACCTTTTCTTTCCTCTGTTGTTCACATTCTCTCTGACCCTTTGGCTTGTGTGTCCCCCTCTTTCACTGCCTCTCTGTTTATCAAATATGCATTATTGGCATAGATATTAATGTTACATCATCACCTATGATTAATTACACATTACTGATTTGAATACAATACATCAGGCTGATGTTGTCTGTGGTGTTTACAATACCGGACTTCATCAGACGCTCAGTGTCTGACATAATCTACTAAGAACTCCTAAACATTGTAGTGGTGGAGGTAAAGGGGGATTTGTACTTGTGCGGCAGGCCCTACGATGTAGCCTACGCACGTGGCATACGCCGTTGTGAGCATTTATACTTGTGGGGTGGTGTGTTTGTGTCACTCTGCAGTTACACCTCCAAAACACTAGTCGGCAATGGAGTTTCTGTGAAGCGCTGTAAAGTTGAGTTGATTGAAAACACACATTAAACACACATTAAACACACATTAAGCATGGCTTAATAGCGACAATTTCAAAAGTATACAAACCGTCTCCACTACAACTTGCACTTGTCTTTATCTGGACACATTTTCCCCTCAAATACAATATGCTAATGTTTTTAGCACAAGCCTATGGCATTTTACATTATATAAACTAGCCTAGGGGCTATCAGACTTTTCCACTACTCACATGAAGCCAGGGACAACAGCAACATTTAACAAAGGTTAAGTTACGAAATCAGCTCCATTACAACTCACAGCGCTCACCTACAAAACAACTGTCTTATACTAAACACGTTTTCCAAACAAATATCACATGCTAACGTTATTAGCACAAGCCTATGGCATTTTACATTTTATAAATTAGACTAGCAACAAGCGTAGATTTCCTCTGCTCATATGAAGCTAGGACAAATCACACACAAGACTTAAGATGCTATTTTGTTGAGGCTTTATTGTCTTCACAATTTATTGTTTCTTATCTGTGAAATAAAAGTAAATAAAAACCTCCTTTCCACTGAGGGAAATGGTTTCAGCTTACAATAACAGACAGGAGGCCTGCGTCGCTGCGACATGTATATGCATTTCTGGGGAGGTGCACGTCAGGCTACAGAGTAGGATACGACGTAGGCTCTACGTCGACGCAGAAGTATAAATCCCGCATAAGTCTCTCCAGACAGTTTTCCTCTTTGTTCCTTTGTTGTTTTTTGTTTGTTTTATCTCTCCTCCCCACTCCATCTCTGACTCTAACCCCTTCCAAACTCATCTTTTGGCTTGTCATTGCATCCTTCCCTCTTGAACGCCTCCCCCCACCTGCTATGTTGGTGTTGTATGAAGGATCCTGTGTGAAATGGCCTCTCACCGGTGGCTTGATGATTGACAGCCCTGCTGTCCCTGTAGCACGGGGGAGGGGAGGAGAGGGGAGGGGAGTTTAGAGAGGAGGAGGAGGAGTTGACATGAGAGAGGGGGACCGAGCAAAAGGGGAGCCTAAGAGGATGGAGAGGGAGGAGGAGGAGGAGGAGGAGGAGGAGGAGGAGAGTCTGCGAAGAAAGGAAGGAAGATAAATGATGATGGAGCAGTGGGAGGAGGAGGAGGCAGGGGACTAGAGGGAGCTTTAGATCATCTAAAGCCAGGTGCCCAGGTCTGGCTTTCAGACACAGGAGAGAAAAGAGGGGGGAAAAAGAGGATTGTGCATTTTGCCAGTTCATACAGACCATCAGACTTGTGCTGCTAGTGATGCTTAAACCTGCAGTTAATGAGGCTGCATCTCTCCAGAGAAACAGAGAGAGGAAAAAAGGGGGAGAGGGAGAGAGCAGTGTGTCTCACATAGAGGCAGACGAATGAGTCAGCATCCTGGAGCTGTGGAGTTGTCTGTTTGGAAATAATTGCCGACTGTTTTGAAATGCAAATATGTCTTGTATGATTGAGTATTAGCTGATGAGTCATATCTTTTCTAACATCTTTCTCTTTGTGTTTGTTTCTCTCCATCTGTCTCCATCCATCTATCATCACATCTCTCTTTCTCTGTTTTTTTATTTATTTATTTTTTTAAATCTGTCTCTCGCCCGCTCCCAGTCCAAGGAGTCCTCGTCTGTGCTGAGCTGTGACGTCTCCCCGGACGACAAGTACATAGTGACGGGCTCCGGGGACAAGAAGGCCACGGTGTACGAGGTGGTGTACTGAGGGCCGGGACGAGATGGGAAGAGACAGGACGGAGATTTGGGGGCATTTTTTTTTTGTTTTGTTTTTCATTTGGAGGATGGGGTGGGGGTGGGGGGGTCAACCAGTTGCCCCGCAAACCGCTCCTGATCCTCATTACATCAGCAAGAGAAGCACCTCCGTCTCAGTCCTCTGAGTCCTCCTGACCCTCACCCCTAATACATCACCCCCTCTCCTCCTTTTTCCTGTGATATAAGCTACAGTGGAAGCTCCCAAATGCCTCCTCCCTCCTCCCTCCCCCCCTTCCACTTTTAGCCCAAGGATGAGGCATGATAGCAGAGAGAGAGGCAGAAAGGGAAGCAGCAAGATAAGAAGGACAAAGGAAAAGGGCGGTGGAGCATAAAGATAAAGTCGGGAGGGAAAGACAAGAAGGAGGAGAGAAGGCGAGAGTGCGGAAGGAAGAGAAATGAAAGGGAGGAAGAGGAGAAGGAGAAGGAGGAGGAGGAGGGAGGACGAGGGAGGCAGGGTAATTAGGGCTGTTTCCTGATTAAGAGCTCAGTGGAAGGGAGGCCCCCAGAGGAGGCGCGGAGCGGCACTGTGGGAGCGCCAGCCAGGAGCACTGATACCACACAATCGATTCATTAGCCAGACAGTGGAAGCCTTAATGAGGCTGATGCCGCAGCTCGCTCTCCCCAGCGAGAGGTGTCAGGAGCTGGGGAACGATGACGCTCCGAGATAGAGGGGGTCGCTTCAGATATCCACATACACTGACATGAAACATAGACCTGCTCACACATGCACACACACACAAGGCGCACGTCATCGGACAAGAATACACATACTCTCGGATACACCCCCTTGAGGTAATGGTAGGAAAAGAGATACACACACAACACACAGAGCACCCAATTAAACATTCATCGCAGCGCTCCCCGTCTCTCTGCTTAATATCTATTTTATTTTGGTCTGACAAAGGCAGCGTCTAATGAGCAGTGGAGTCAATGGGATTCTCCCAGGGCCCAGAGACACAAACACAGAACATCAGCCGAGCTGTTCCCTCTAATTCCTCTGGATTGTTCTCCTGACACCGGGCGCTGCACTCACTCTCATTAAAGGCACTGTCAGCTAGATGAAGTAGCAGCATGCCAACTTCACTGTAAGGCAGACAAGAGGGCAAATTAACACCACCCGATTACGGTATCATCAGCAGCCAACTAAGCAGCAACTAATCCGAATCCTTTTAAATTTTATGCAACTGGTTGCTGTTTTCATTTACAAACCAGAAGAGAATTACATGTTATCAGAGTCATTATCTCCATCTCTGCCTGCCTGCTGATGTGCTAGTGTTCAAAGTACTCTGGCTAAATATTGTTCGGTAAGCTATTGATTGCTATTAATTGAGATGCTAAATACCTTAAAGGAAAAGCTTGATATTTTGTAAAATAAGCTTATTCACTTTCCTGGAGAGATTCACATGAGAAGATTGATTACATTTTCTTGTCTGTAGGCTAAAGCAGCCTGCTAGCCTAGCTTAGCATAAAGACTGAAACTGGAAACTGTGTCCAGAAGTAACAGAATTTGCCTACCAGCACCTCAGAAGCTCACCAGTTAATGTGTTGCATGTCATTTGCTTAATCTGTATAAAAACTGAAGTGTTACAGTGACAGTTTCCTGGTTTACGGGAGGTTATATGCTGGACTATTTATTTGTCTGAAGCAGGAATTTCCTGGAGTTTGCAGGCTACGCACATAGCCTACGCCGTTGTGAGCATTTATACTTGTGCGGTGGTGTGTGTGTGTCATTCTGCAGTTACACCTCCAAAACACTAGTCAGCGGCGGGGTTTCTTTGAAGTGCTGTAAAGTTGATTAAAAAACACCCAAAACACACATTAAACACACACTAAACATGGCTTATTAGCAACAACTTCAAACGCAAGTACACAAATCAGCTTCACTATAACTCGCAGCATTCACAGACAAACACTTGTCTTTATCTGGACACATTTTCCCCACAAATATAACATGCTAATGTTTTTAGCACAAGCCTATGGCATTTTACATTGTATTAATTAGCCTAGCAGCTAGCAGATTTTTCCTCTACTCACATGAAGCCAGGGACAACAGCACCATTGAACAAAGATAACGTTACAAAATTCGGCTCCGCTACAACTCACAAGGTTCACTGATGAAACAACTGTCTTCTACTAAACACGTTTTCCAAACAAATATAACATGCTAACGTTATTAACACATGCCTAAGTATAACTTAGCCTAGCAATGAGATTTCCTCAGCTCTCATGAGGCCAGGATAAATCAAACATGACTTAAAATGCTATTTTTGTGGAGGCTTTATGTCTTCACAATTTACTGTTTCTTATCTGTGAAATTGCAGTAAATTAAAGCTTTGTTTCCACTGAGGGAAATGGTTTCAGCTTACAAAAATAGACAGGAGGTCTGCGTCAGCACAACTTGTAGTTACAGTAAATCCAACACAATTCTCCGACACTGTGTCCAGTTCTCTTTGTACATCCATGAATATAAAATGCTGGTATTGAATTTTGCTTCCTTTGGACAAAGCCAGGCTAGCTGTATCCTGTGTTTTAATGCTATGCTAAGTTAACACCCTGGTGGCTGTAGCCTTATATTTACAATACAGACATGACAATGGTAATAATCTTCTCATCAAAGCCTCACCAAGAAAGGAAATAAACCCAAAATTTCCCAAGATGTTGAGCCGTTCCTTTAAACCTGATTCACGCCCTTCAGTCCTTCTTGTATCATATTCCAAGCTGGCAGGCAAACTGTATATCAGAGCTCTCTCTTTCTGTAGAACATACGTCACCAATGTGTAGACTAAACAGGCACATTTCAAGCTTTTCTTTTATTCCTCATTTATTTCAGTATTTTTTATGAATAGTGATTGCTTGTCTTATGTAATGATATGTTTATGTATTGGGGTTGCCTATGACTGCGTTTGGGGTTCGGGGGAGCAAACAGAAAGGGACACACTCACACATAGAGACACACAAAATCAAGTGACACACAGGCGGGAAAATATTTTTTGGTTCTTTTGAGTTTTTTTTTTTTTTTAAGTCAGTGTATTTTTATCCTTGGTGGTGGTGACAGGCAGAGGGCTCACAACATCAGCAGTCCCATGTAAAGAAAAAAAAAGACCCTCCGTTCTGTCTTCTGTTTGTTGTTTTTGTTTTATTCCCCCTTTTTTCAAAAGTGGTAGTAAATGTACTATAGTCTGTTTTCAGTCCTTAATGTGCAACTAAACTATGTTTCCGTTGAGTCCGTGGTCAGTGTACAGCAGGCGTCGGCTGCGACATGACGATACAGATCTAGCCATCGAAGAGGTCCCACTTTGTACTGCATGCTTGTTGCACTAAAGCTCCACTTCTGCTGATAGAATGAGACAAATCTGATCTTTCTCAGTAGGTACAGTGAATAGTCTCACAGTCACAGTTTTACAGAGGGATGAATTTTACATTATAGTATGCAATTTAATTCAATTGTATAGACTTTTAGCAGGATTTGTTCATGTTTCTCGCTGCAGTGCTAATGCAGAATAGAAGAATTATGAGGGACTTCTACAATGGCTTCTGTACCAGTGAGAAGTCAGAGATCATCTGTACAGTTTAATGCCTTTGCCTGCCTCTTTCCCTTTCTGCTCGTCAGCCACAGGCATACACAAGCTTGTATACTACTCAGAATGATGCTGTATAATGGCTATGCATTTGGTGGTATAGCGTGAATATTTGGGACATTGTATTTGATACTCCTCTTTAACTGTCAGTAACGTCTCCCCCACCTGCCTGTGCTTTCTCTGTTCCAACAGTATAAAGACTTTTATTTTCCGTTTTACAAGCCCATGTTTAGTTTCTCTTTTAAAAAGCCAAGGAACTTTTTTTTAAACTGCACTGTGTCTTCTTCCCTCCTGATGCGTTTCCCATGTGCTGTACAAGAAATACTATGTGTGAAAAATAAACCAAACTTGTGTTCATCCTTTCAGGTGTCTGCTGTAGCCATCTTTCTTTCCCTGAGATTTAAATGCAAAATGAAAAAGCCAAATAACCAAAGAGGGATATTTTATTACCTCAAGAATGAGAACAAATTTTGTCCAGTTGCAAATCACAGCTTTTCACCTTAACATCCTCTCATTACCCTGCGATGAGAAACAAACTTTCTGCACAGTTTGAAAAGTGTAAAACTTTTCAACAACCTGCAAAAACTTAACTCAGAAGAGCTCTCAGCAGTCTGACTTACACCAGTATTAGACAGCCATTTTTGACACTCTGAGAATGTCGTCTCATCACAGCAATAAAGAGCGAAATTGGTGATTCGTTTTATAGAAAGCTGACATTCAAAAAAATCGTTCAACACTTGGTTGCTTCTGACCAACTGGATTTTGATTCCCAGAGCATGACCGGTGTTGGAGTTCTCGTCTCTTTAGCTCAAATAAAGTAGAGATACTGGAGCTCATTTACACTGATTTCCATATGTGTAGAATTTTTTAAATTTAAAATACATAAACTAGGAATGCCAAATATCTTCAGCTGAGATTCTCATTAATTGCTATTTTGAAACAACCTGCTCCGTCAAAATTTTGGAGTATCTGTGTATGTAATAAGTATGTAATAAGTCCCAATTAAATGATCCCGCTATCACAATGGTAAGATTACAGTACTTTAATCGGAGACCAAAATGACTTCTTCTGGCAGGTAGTTGCAGATCAGTCTCAATATTCATGAATGCAAACAGAGGGACTATCTAATGTATTTCATGATTTCTATATAAACAACTTTATCTCCAGAAATATTTTTCACTGCACACAAAAGTAGTTAACTTTTCTAATGTTTTCAATAACATACTGTTCTATCACTTTTTTAAAATCACTTTTTCAAAACATACTATGCTATGACATTTTTCATGATTTATGACAACATACGATACTGCAACATTTTTCATGATTTTTTAACAACAAACTATACTATGAAACTTACTTTTGAACAACATGCTATATAGTATGATATTTTTCATGAATTTGGGACAGCATTCTATGCTATGACATTTTTCGTAATTTAATTATGACACAGTTTACTACAATATTTTTCCTGACTTTGGAACGACACAGTATATTATGACTTTTTTCATGATTTTGAAACGACATACTCTACTATGACATTTCTGGTGATTTTGAAACGATATACGATACTATGACATTTTTCATGATTTTGAGACGACATACTATACTATGACTTTGTTCATGATTTTGAGACGACATACTATACTATGACTTTTTTCATGATTTTGAGACGACATACTATACTATGACATTTTTCATGATTTTGAGACGACATACTATACTATGGCATTTTTCATGATTTTCAGACGACATACTATACTATGGCATTTGTCATGATTTTCAGACGACATACTATACTATGACATTTTTAATGATTTTGGGACGACATCCTAGACTATGACTTTGTTCATGATTTTGAGACGACATACTATACTATGACATTTTTAATGATTTTGGGACGACATACTATACTATGACATTTTTCATGATTTTGGGACGACATACTATACTATGACTTTTTTCATGATTTTGAGACGACATACTATACTATGACTTTTTTCATTATTTTGAGACGACATACTATACTATGACTTTTTTAATGATTTTGAGACGACATACTATACTATGACTTTTTTCATTATTTTGAGACGACATACTATACTATGACTTTTTTAATGATTTTGGGACGACATCCTAGACTATGACTTTGTTCATGATTTTGAGACGACATACTATACTATGACATTTTTAATGATTTTGGGACGACATACTATACTATGACATTTTTCATGATTTTGGAACGACATACTATACTATGACATTTTTCATGATTTTGGGACGACATACTATACTATGACTTTTTTCATGATTTTGAGACGACATACTATACTGTGACATTTCTCATGATTTTGAGACGACATACTATACTGTGACATTTTTCATGATTTTGGAACGACATACTATACTATGACATTTTTCATGATTTTGAGACGACATACTATACGATGCCATTGATCATGATTTTGGGACGACATACTATACTATGACTTTTTTCATGATTTTGAGACGACATACTATACTATGACATTTTTCATGATTTTGAGACGACATACTATACTATGACTTTTTTCATGATTTTGAGACGACATAATATACTATGACATTTCTGATGATTTTGAGACGACATACTATACTATGACATTTCTGATGATTTTTGGACGACATACTATACCTTGACATTTTTCATGATTTTGGGACGACATACTATACTATGACTTTTTTCATGATTTTAGAACGACATACTATACTATGACTTTTTTCATGATTTTGAGACGGCACTCTATACCTTGACATTTTTCATGATTTTGGGACGACATACTATACTATGACATTTTTCATGATTTTGGGACGACATACTATACTATGACTTTTTTCATGATTTTGGGACGACATACTATACTATGACTTTTTACATGATTTTGAGACGACATACTATACTATGACTTTTTTCATGATTTTGAGACGACATACTATACTATGACATTTTTCATGATTTTGGGACGACATACTATACTATGGCATTTTTCATGATTTTCAGACAACATACTATACTATGACTTTTTTCATGATTTTGGAACGCCATACTATACTATGACTTTTTTCATGATTTTGAGACGACATACTATACTATGACTTTTTTCATGATTTTCAGACGACATACTATACTATGACTTTTTTCATGATTTTCAGACGACATACTATACTATGACATTTCTGGTGATTTTGAAACGACATACTATACTATGACTTTTTTCATGATTTTGAGACGACATACTATACTATGACATTTCTCATGATTTTGAGACGACATACTATACTATGACATTTCTCATGATTTTGAGACGACACACTATACTATGACATTTTTCATGATTTTGGGACGACATACTATACTATGACTTTTTCCATGATATTGAGACGACATACTATACTATGGCATTTTTCATGATTTTGAGACGACATACTATACTATGACTTTTTCCATGATATTGAGACGACATACTATACTATGACTTTGTTCATGATTTTGAGACGACATACTATACTATGACTTTTTCCATGATATTGAGACGACATACTATACTATGACTTTGTTCATGATTTTGAGACGACATACTATACTATGACATTTTTCATGATTTTGGAACGACATACTATACTATGACATTTTTCATGATTTTGGAACGACATACTATACTATGACTTTTTTCATGATTTTGAGACGACATACTATACTATGACTTTGTTCATGATTTTGAGACGACATACTATAGCTATGACATTTTTAATGATTTTGGGACGACATACTATACTATGACATTTTTCATGATTTTGGAACGACATACTATACTATGACTTTTCTGATGATTTTGGAACGACATACTATACTATGACTTTTCTCATGATTTTGAGACGACATACTATACTATGACATTGTTCATGATTTTGGGACGCCATACTATACTATGACTTTTCTCATGATTTTGAGACGACATACTATACTATGACATTTTTCATGATTTTGAGACGACATACTATACTATGACTTTTTTCATGATTTTGAGACGACATACTATACTATGACATTTCTGGTGATTTTGAGACGACATACTATACTATGACTTTTTTCATGATTTTGGAAAGACATACTATACTATGACATTTTTCATGATTTTGAGACGACATGCTATACTATGACATTTTTCATGATTTTGGAACGATATACTATTCTATGACATTTCTCATGATTTTCAGACGACATACTATACTATGGCATTTTTCATGATTTTGGGACGCCATACTATACTATGACTTTTTTCATGATTTTGAGACGACATACTATACTATGACATTTTTCATGATTTTGGGACGACATACTATACTATGGCATTTTTCATGATTTTCAGACAACATACTATACTATGACTTTTTTCATGATTTTGGAACGCCATACTATACTATGACTTTTTTCATGATTTTGAGACGACATACTATACTATGACTTTTTTCATGATTTTCAGACAACATACTATACTATGACTTTTTTCATGATTTTCAGACGACATACTATACTATGACATTTCTGGTGATTTTGAAACGACATACTATACTATGACTTTTTTCATGATTTTGAGACGACATACTATAGTATGACATTTCTCATGATTTTGAGACGACATACTATACTATGACATTTCTCATGATTTTGAGACGACACACTATACTATGACATTTTTCATGATTTTGGGACGACATACTATACTATGACTTTTTCCATGATATTGAGACGACATACTATACTATGGCATTTTTCATGATTTTGAGACGACATACTATACTATGACTTTTTCCATGATATTGAGACGACATACTATACTATGACTTTGTTCATGATTTTGAGACGACATACTATACTATGACTTTTTCCATGATATTGAGACGACATACTATACTATGACTTTGTTCATGATTTTGAGACGACATACTATACTATGACATTTTTCATGATTTTGGAACGACATACTATACTATGACATTTTTCATGATTTTGGAACGACATACTATACTATGACTTTTTTCATGATTTTGAGACGACATACTATACTATGACTTTTTTCATGATATTGAGACGACATACTATACTATGACTTTGTTCATGATTTTGAGACGACATACTATGCTATAACATTTTTAATGATTTTGGGAAGACATACTATACTATGACATTTTTCATGATTTTGGAACGATATACTATACTATCACTTTTCTCATGATTTTGGAACGATATACTATACTATGACTTTTCTCATGATTTTGAGACGACATACTATACTATGGCATTTTTCATGATTTTGGGAAGCCATACTATACTATGACTTTTCTCATGATTTTGAGACGACATACTATACTATGACATTTCTCATGATTTTGAGACGACATACTATAATATGGCATTTTTCATGATTTTGAGACGACATATTATACTATGCCTTTTTTCATGATTTTGAGACGACATACTATACCATGACATTTCTGGTGATTTTGAGACGACATACTATACTATGACTTTTTTCATGATATTGGAAAGACATACTATACTATGACATTTCTCATGATTTTGAGACGACATGCTATACTATGACATTTTTCATGATTTTGGAACGATATACTATTCTATGACATTTCTCATGATTTTCAGACGACATACTATACTATGGCATTTTTCATGATTTTGGGACGCCATACTATACTATGACTTTTTTCATGATTTTGAGACGACATACTATACTATGACATTTTTCATGATTTTGACACGACATACTATACTATGCCTTTTTTCATGATTTTGAGACGACATACTATACTATGACATTTCTCATGATTTTGAGACGACATACTATACTATGACTTTTTTCATGATTTTGAGACGACATACTATACTATGGCATTTTTCATGATTTTGAGACGACATACTATACTATGCCTTTTTTCATGATTTTGAGACGACATACTATACTATGACATTTCTCATGATTTTGAGACGACCTACTATACTATGGCATTTTTCATGATTTTGAGACGACATACTATACTATGCCTTTTTTCATGATTTTGAGACGACATACTATACTATGACATTTCTGGTGATTTTGAAACGACATACTATACTATGACTTTTTTCATGATTTTGAGAAGACATACTATACTATGACTTTTTTCATGATATTGAGACGACATACTATAGTATGACATTTCTGGTGATTTTGAGACGACATACTATACTATGACTTTTTTCATGATATTGGAAAGACATACTATACTATGACATTTCTCATGATTTTGAGACGACATGCTATACTATGACATTTTTCATGATTTTGAGACGACACACTATACTATGACATTTTTCATGATTTTGGGACGACATACTATACTATGGCATTTTTCATGATTTTGGGACGACATACTATACTATGGCATTTTTCATGATTTTGAGACGACATACTATACTATGACTTTTTCCATGATATTGAGACGACATACTATACTATGACTTTGTTCATGATTTTGAGACGACATACTATACTATGACTTTTTCCATGATATTGAGACGACATACTATACTATGACTTTGTTCATGATTTTGAGACGACATACTATACTATGACATTTTTCATGATTTTGGAACGACATACTATACTATGACATTTTTCATGATTTTGGAACGACATACTATACTATGACTTTTTTCATGATTTTGAGACGACATACTATACTATGACTTTTTTCATGATATTGAGACGACATACTATATTATAACATTTTTAATGATATTGAGACGACATACGATGCTATGACTTTGTTCATGATTTTGAGACGACATACTATGCTATAACATTTTTAATGATTTTGGGAAGACATACTATACTATGACATTTTTCATGATTTTGGAACGATATACTATACTATGACTTTTCTCATGATTTTGGAACGATATACTATACTATGACTTTTCTCATGATTTTGAGACGACATACTATACTATGGCATTTTTCATGATTTTGGGAAGCCATACTATACTATGACTTTTCTCATGATTTTGAGACGACATACTATACTATGACATTTCTCATGATTTTGAGACGACATACTATAATATGGCATTTTTCATGATTTTGAGACGACATACTATACTATGCCTTTTTTCATGATTTTGAGACGACATACTATACCATGACATTTCTGGTGATTTTGAGACGACATACTATACTATGACTTTTTTCATGATATTGGAAAGACATACTATACTATGACATTTCTCATGATTTTGAGACGACATGCTATACTATGACATTTTTCATGATTTTGGAACGATATACTATTCTATGACATTTCTCATGATTTTCAGACGACATACTATACTATGGCATTTTTCATGATTTTGGGACGCCATACTATACTATGCCTTTTTTCATGATTTTGAGACGACATACTATACTATGACATTTCTCATGATTTTGAGACGACATACTATACTATGACTTTTTTCATGATTTTGAGACGACATACTATACTATGGCATTTTTCATGATTTTGAGACGACATACTATACTATGCCTTTTTTCATGATTTTGAGACGACATACTATACTATGACATTTCTGGTGATTTTGAAACGACATACTATACTATGACTTTTTTCATGATTTTGAGAAGACATACTATACTATGACTTTTTTCATGATATTGAGACGACATACTATAGTATGACATTTCTGGTGATTTTGAGACGACATACTATACTATGACATTTCTCATGATTTTGAGACGACATGCTATACTATGACATTTTTCATGATTTTGAGACGACACACTATACTATGACATTTTTCATGATTTTGGGACGACATACTATACTATGGCATTTTTCATGATTTTGGGACGACATACTATACTATGACATTGTTCATGATTTTGGGACGACATACTATACTATGGCATTTTTCATGATTTTGAGACGACATACTATACTATGACTTTTTCCATGATATTGAGACGACATACTATACTATGACTTTGTTCATGATTTTGAGACGACATACTATACTATGACTTTTTCATGATTTTGAGACGACATACTATACTATGACTTTGTTCATGATTTTGAGACGACATACTATACTATGACATTTTTCATGATTTTGGAACGACATACTATACTATGACATTTTTCATGATTTTGGAACGACATACTATACTATGACATTTTTCATGATTTTGGAACGACATACTATACTATGACTTTTTTCATGATTTTGAGACGACATACTATACTATGACTTTTTTCATGATATTGAGACGACATACTATACTATGACATTTTTAATGATTTTGGGACGACATACTATGCTATGACTTTGTTCATGATTTTGAGACGACATACTATGCTATAACATTTTTAATGATTTTGGGAAGACATACTATACTATGACATTTTTCATGATTTTGGAACGATATACTATACTATGACTTTTCTCATGATTTTGGAACGATATACTATACTATGACTTTTCTCATGATTTTGAGACAACATACTATACTATGGCATTTTTCATGATTTTGGGACGCCATACTATACTATGACTTTTCTGATGATTTTGAGACGACATACTATACTATGACATTTCTCATGATTTTGAGACGACATACTATACTATGACATTTTTCATGATTTTGAGACGACATACTATACTATGACTTTTTTCATGATTTTGAGACGACATACTATACTATGACATTTTCTGTGATTTTGAGACGACATACTATACTATGACTTTTTTCATGATATTGGAAGACATACTATACTATGACATTTCTCATGATTTTGAGACGACATACTATACTATGACATTTTTCATGATTTTGGAACGACATACTATACTATGACATTTCTCATGATTTTGAGACGACATACTATACTATGACATTTTTCATGATTTTGGGACGCCATACTATACTATGACTTTTTTCATGATTTTGAGACGACATACTATACTATGACATTTTTCATGATTTTGAGACGACATACTATACTATGACGTTTTTTCATGATTTTGAGACGACATACTATACTATGACATTTCTCATGATTTTGAGACGACATACTATACTATGACTTTTTTCATGATTTTGAGACGACATACTATACTATGGCATTTTTCATGATTTTGAGACGACATACTATACTATGACTTTTTTCATGATTTTGAGACGACATACTATACTATGACATTTCTGATGATTTTGAGACGACATACTATACTATGACATTTTTCATGATTTTGAGACGACATACTATACTATGACTTTTTTCATGATTTTGAGACGACATACTATACTATGACATTTCTGGTGATTTTGAAACGACATACTATACTATGACTTTTTTCATGATTTTGAGACGACATACTATACTATGACTTTTTTCATGATTTTGAGACGACATACTATACTATGACATTTTTAATGATTTTGGACGACATACTATACTATGACATTTTTAATGATTTTGGGAAGATATACTATACTATGACATTTTTCATGATTTTGGACGACATACTATACTATGACTTTTTTCATGATTTTGAGACGACATACTATACTATGACATTTTCTGTGATTTTGAACGACATACTATACTATGACTTTTTTCATGATTTTGGGACGACATACTATACTATGACTTTTTTCATGATTTTGAGACGACATACTATACTATGACATTTCTGATGATTTTGAAACGACATACTATACTATGACATTTTCTGATGATTTTGGGACGACATACTATACTATGACTTTTTTCATGATTTTGAGACGACATACTATACTATGACATTTTTGATGATTTTAGGACGACATACTATACTATGACTTTTTTCATGATTTTGAGAACGACATACTATACTATGACTTTTTTCATGATTTTGGACGACATACTATACTATGACTTTTTCATGATTTTGAGACGACATACTATACTATGACATTTTTCATGATTTTGGACGACATACTATACTATGACATTTCTGATAATTTTGGGACGACATACTATACTATTACATTTTTCATGATTTTGGGACGACATATTATACTATGACTTTTTTCATGATTTTAGAACGACATACTACACTATGACTTTTTTCATGATTTTAGAACGACATACTACACTATGACTTTTTTCATGATTTTAGAACGACATACTATACTATGACTTTTTTCATGATTTTGGGACGGCACTCTATACCTTGACATTTTTCATGATTTTGGGACGACATACTATACTATGACTTTTCTGATGATTTTGAGACGACATACTATACTATGACATTTTTCATGATTTTGAGACGACCTACTATACTATGACATTTTTCATGATTTTGGGACGGCATAATATACTATGACATTTCTGATTATTTTGGGACGACATACTATACTTTGACATTTTTCATGATTTTGGGACGACATATTATACTATGACTTTTTTCATGATTTTAGAACGACATACTATACTATGACATTTTTCATGATTTTGACACGACATACTATACTATGCCTTTTTTCATGATTTTGAGACGACATACTATACTATGACTGTTTTCATGATTTTGAGACGACATACTATACTATGGCATTTTTCATGATTTTGAGACGACATACTATACTATGACATTTCTCATGATTTTGAGACGACATACTATACTATGACATTTTTCATGATTTTGGGACGACATACTATACTATGACTTTTTCATGATATTGAGACGACATACTATACTATGCATTTTTCATGATTTTGAGACGACATACTATACTATGACTTTTTCCATGATATTGAGACGACATACTATACTATGACTTTGTTCATGATTTTGAGACGACATACTATACTATGACATTTTTCATGATTTTGGAACGACATACTATACTATGACATTTTTCATGATTTTGGAACGACATACTATACTATGACTTTTTTCATGATTTTGAGACGACATACTATACTATGACTTTTTTCATGATATTGAGACGACATACTATATTATAACATTTTTAATGATTTTGGAACGACATACGATGCTATGACTTTGTTCATGATTTTGAGACGACATACTATGCTATAACATTTTTAATGATTTTGGGAAGACATACTATACTATGACATTTTTCATGATTTTGGAACGATATACTATACTATGACTTTCCTCATGATTTTGAGACGACATACTATACTATGGCATTTTTCATGATTTTGGGACGCCATACTATACTATGACCTTTCTCATGATTTTGAGACGACATACTATACTATGACATTTCTCATGATTTTGAGACGACATGCTATAATATGGCATTTTTCATGATTTTGAGACGACATACTATACTATGCCTTTTTTCATGATTTTGAGACGACATACTATACCATGACATTTCTGGTGATTTTGAGACGACATACTATACTATGACTTTTTTCATGATATTGGAAAGACATACTATACTATGACATTTCTCATGATTTTGAGACGACATGCTATACTATGACATTTTTCATGATTTTGTAACGATATACTATACTATGACATTTCTCATGATTTTCAGACGACGTACTATACTATGGCATTTTTCATGATTTTGGGACGCCATACTATACTATGACTTTTTTCATGATTTTGAGACGACATACTATACTATGACATTTTTCATGATTTTGACACGACATACTATACTATGCCTTTTTTCATGATTTTGAGACGACATACTATACTATGACTTTTTTCATGATTTTGAGACGACATACTATACTATGGCATTTTTCATGATTTTGAGACGACATACTATACTATGCCTTTTTTCATGATTTTGAGACGACATACTATACTATGACATTTCTCATGATTTTGAGACGACCTACTATACTATGGCATTTTTCATGATTTTGAGATGACATACTATACTATGCCTTTTTTCATGATTTTGAGACGACATACTATACTATGACATTTCTGGTGATTTTGAAACGACATACTATACTATGACTTTTTTCATGATTTTGAGAAGACACACTATACTATGACTTTTTTCATGATATTGAGACGACATACTATAGTATGACATTTTTAATGATTTTGGGACGACATACTATACTATGACATTTTTAATGATTTTGGGAAGATATACTATACTATGACATTTTTCATGATTTTGGGACGACATACTATACTATGACTTTTTTCATGACTTTGAGACGACATACTATACTATGACTTTTTTCATGACTTTGAGACGACATAATACACTATGACATTTCTGGTGATTTTGAAACGACAAACTATACTATGACATTTCTGATGATTTTGGGACGACATACTATACTATGACTTTTTTCATGATATTGAGACGACATACTATACTATGACATTTTTGATGATTTTAGGACGACATACTACACTATGACTTTTTTCATGATTTTAGAACGACATACTATACTATGACTTTTTTCATGATTTTGGGACGACATACTATACTATGACTTTTCTGATGATTTTGAGACGACATACTATACTATGACATTTTTCATGATTTTGGGACGGCATAAAATACTATGACATTTCTGATAATTTTGGGACGACATACTATACTTTTACATTTTTCATGATTTTGGGACGACATATTATACTATGACTTTTTTCATGATTTTGGGACGGCACTCTATACCTTGACATTTTTCATGATTTTGGGACGACATACTACACTATGACTTTTTTCATGATTTTAGAACGACATACTACACTATGATTTTTTTCATGATTTTAGAACCACATACTATACTATGACTTTTTTCATGATTTTGGGACGGCACTCTATACCTTGACATTTTTCATGATTTTGGGACGACATACTATACTATGACTTTTCTGATGATTTTGAGACGACATACTATACTATGACATTTTTCATGATTTTGAAACAACCTACTATACTATGACATTTTTCATGATTTTGGGACGACATACTATACTATGACATTTCTGATGATTTTGGACGACATACTATACTATGACATTTTTCATGATTTTGGGACGACATACTATACTATGACTTTTTTCATGATTTTAGAACGACATACTATACTATGACTTTTTTCATGATTTTGAGACGACATACTATACTATGACATTTTTCATGATTTTGAGACGACATACTATACTATGACTTTTTTCATGATTTTGAGACGACATACTATACTATGACTTTTTTCATGATTTTGAGACGACATACTATACTATGACATTTTTCATGATTTTGAGACGACATACTATACTATGACTTTTTTCATGATTTTGAGACGACATACTATACTATGACATTTCTGATGATTTTGAGACGACATACTATACTATGACATTTTTCATGATTTTGAGACGACATACTATACTATGACTTTTTTCATGATTTTGAGACGACATACTATACTATGACATTTTATGTGATTTTGAAACGACATACTATACTATGACTTTTTCATGATTTTGAGAAGACATACTATACTATGACTTTTTTCATGATATTGAGACGACATACTATACTATGACATTTTTAATGATTTTGGGACGACATACTATACTATGACATTTTTAATGATTTTGGGAAGACATACTATACTATGACATTTTTCATGATTTTGGGACGACATACTATACTATGACTTTTTTCATGATTTTGAGACGACATACTATACTATGACATTTCTGGTGATTTTGAAACGACATACTATACTATGACTTTTTTCATGATTTTGGGACGACATACTATACTATGACTTTTTTCATGATTTTGAGACGACATACTCTACTATGACATTTCTGGTGATTTTGAAACGACAAACTATACTATGACATTTCTGATGATTTTGGGACGACATACTATACTATGACTTTTTTCATGATATTGAGACGACATACTATACTATGACATTTTTGATGATTTTAGGACGACATACTACACTATGACTTTTTTCATGATTTTGGGACGACATACTATACTATGACTTTTCTGATGATTTTGAGACGACATACTATACTATGACATTTTTCATGATTTTGGGACGACATACTATACTATGACATTTCTGATGAATTTTGGGACGACATACTATACTTTTACATTTTTCATGATTTTGGGACGACATATTATACTATGACTTTTTTCATGATTTTAGAACGACATACTATACTATGACTTTTTTCATGATTTTGGGACGGCACTCTATACCTTGACATTTTTCATGATTTTGGGACGACATACTACACTATGACTTTTTTCATGATTTTAGAACGACATACTACACTATGACTTTTTTCATGATTTTAGAACGACATACTATACTATGACTTTTTTCATGATTTTGGGACGGCACTCTATACCTTGACATTTTTCATGATTTTGGGACGACATACTATACTATGACTTTTCTGATGATTTTGAGACGACATACTATACTATGACATTTTTCATGATTTTGAAACGACCTACTATACTATGACATTTTTCATGATTTTGGGACGGCATAATATACTATGACATTTCTGATGATTTTGGGACGACATACTATACTTTGACATTTTTCATGATTTTGGGATGACATATTATACTATGACTTTTTTCATGATTTTAGAACGACATACTATACTATGACTTTTTTCATGATTTTGGGACGGCACTCTATACCTTGACATTTTTCATGATTTTTGGACAACATACTATACTATGACTTTTCTGATGGTTTTGAGACGACATACTTTACTATGACTTTTTTCATGATTTTGGGACGACATACTATACTATGACATTTTTCATGATTTTGGGACGACATACTATACTATGACTTTTTTCATGATTTTGGCACGTCACTCTATGCCTTGACATTTTTCATAATTTTAGGACGACATACTATACTATGACATTTTTCATGATTTTGGGACGACATACTATACTATAGCATTTTTCATGATTTTAGAACGACATACTATACTATGACTTTTTCATGATTTTGAGACGACATACTATACTATGACATTTTTCATGATTTTGGAACGACATACTATACTATGACATTTTTCATGATTTTGGGACGACATACTATACTATGGCATTTTTCATGATTTTAGAACGACATACTATACTATGACATTTTTCATGATTTTGGACGACATACTATACTATGACTTTTTTCATGATTTTGAGACGACATACTATACTATGACTTTTCTGATGATTTTGAGACGACATACTATACTATGACATTTTTCATGATTTTGGGACGACATACTATACTATGACTTTTCTGATGATTTTGAGACGACATACTATACTATGACTTTTCTGATGATTTTGAGATGACATACTATACTATGACATTTTTCATGATTTTGAGACGACATACTATACTATGACATTTTTCATGATTTTGGGACGACATACTATACTATGACTTTTTTCATGATTTTGGCACGTCACTCTATGCCATGACATTTTTCATGATTTTGGACGACATACTATACTATGACATTTTTCATGATTTTGGACGACATACTATACTATGACATTTTTCATGATTTTGAGACGACATACTATACTATGACATTTTCATGATTTTGGGACGACATACTATACTATGACTTTTTTCATGATTTTGGAACGACATACTATACTATGACATTTTTCATGATTTTGGGACGACATACTATACTATGACATTTTTCATGATTTTGGAACGACATAGTATACTGTGACATTTTTCATGATTTTGAACGACATACTATACTATGACATTTTTCATGATTTTGGACGACATACTATACTATGACTTTTTTCATGATTTTGAGACGACATACTATACTATGACTTTTCTCATGATTTTGAGACGACATACTATACTATGACATTTTTCATGATTTTGGGACGACATACTATACTATGACATTTTTCATGATTTTGGGACGACATACTATACTATGACATTTTTCATGATTTTGAGACGACATACTATACTATGATTTTTCTGATGATTTTGGGACGGCATAATATACTATGACTTTTTTCATGATTTTGGGAAGATATACTATACTATGACATTTTTCATGATTTTGGAACGACATACTATACAATGACATTGTTCATGATTTTGGGACGACATACTATACTATGACTTTTTTCATGATTTTGAGAAGACATACTATACTATGACTTTTTTCATGATTTTGAGAACATACTATACTATGACATTTCTGGTGATTTTGAAACGACATACTATACAATGACATTGTTCATGATTTTGGGACGACATACTATACTATGACTTTTTTCATGATTTTGAGACGACATACTATACTATGACATTTCTGGTGATTTTGAACGACATACTATACTATGACTTTTTTCATGATTTTGAAACGACATACTATACTATGACTTTTTTCATGATTTTGAGACGACATACTATACTATGACATTTTTCATGATTTTGGAACGACATACTATACTATGACATTTCTGATGATTTTGGGACGACATACTATACTATGACATTGTTCATGATTTTGGGACGACATACTATACTATGACTTTTTTCATGATTTTGAGAAGACATACTATACTATGACTTTTTTCATGATTTTGAGAACATACTATACTATGACATTTCTGGTGATTTTGAAACGACATACTATACAATGACATTGTTCATGATTTTGGGACGACATACTATACTATGACTTTTTTCATGATTTTGAGACGACATACTATACTATGACATTTCTGGTGATTTTGAAACGACAAACTATACTATGACTTTTTTCATGATATTGAAACGACATACTATACTATGACTTTTTTCATGATTTTGGGACGACATACTATACTATGACATTTTTCATGATTTTGGAACGACATACTATACTATGACATTTCTGATGATTTTGGGACGACATACTATACTATGACATTTTTCATGATTTTGGGACGACATACTATACTATGACTTTTTTCATGATTTTAGAACGACATACTATACTATGACTTTTTTATGATTTTGGACGACATACTATACTATGACATTTTTCATGATTTTGAGACGACATACTATACTATGACTTTTCTGATGATTTTGAGACGACATACTATACTATGACATTTTTCATGATTTTGAACGACATACTATACTATGACATTTTTCATGATTTTGGGACGACATACTATACTATGACATTTCTGATGATTTTGGGACGACATACTATACTATGACATTTTTCATGATTTTGGGACGACATACTATACTATGACTTTTTTCATGATTTTGAGACGACATACTATACTATGACTTTTTTCATGATTTTGGGACGACATACTATACTATGACATTTTTCATGATTTTGGACGACATACTATACTATGACTTTTTTCATGATTTTGAGACGACATACTATACTATGACTTTTTTCATGATTTTGGAACGACATACTATACTATGACTTTTTTCATGATTTTGGACGACATACTATACTATGACATTTTTCATGATTTTGAGACGACATACTATACTATGACATTTTTCATGATTTTGGACGACATACTATACTATGACATTTTTCATGATTTTGAGACGACATACTATACTATGACATTTTTCATGATTTTGGGACGACATACTATACTATGACTTTTTCATGATTTTGAGACGACATACTATACTATGACATTTTTCATGATTTTGGGACGACATACTATACTATGACATTTTTCATGATTTTGAGACGACATACTATACTATGACTTTTTTCATGATTTTGGACGACATACTATACTATGACATTTTTCATGATTTTGAGACGACATACTATACTATGACTTTTCTGATGATCTTGAGACGACATACTATACTATGACATTTTTCATGATTTTGAAACGACCTACTATACTATGACATTTTTCATGATTTTAGAACGACATACTACACTATGACTTTTTTCATGATTTTAGAACGACATACTATACTATGACTTTTTTCATGATTTTGGTACGGCACTCTATACCTTGACATTTTTCATGATTTTGAGACGACATACTATACTATGACATTTTTCATGATCTTGGGACGGCATAATATACTATGACATTTCTGATGATTTTGGGACGACATACTATACTATGACTTTTTTCATGATTTTAGAACGACATACTATACAATGACTTTTTTCATGATTTTGAGACGACATACTATACTATGACTTTTCTCATGATTTTGAGACGACATACTATACTATGACATTTTTCATGATTTTGGGACGACATACTATACTATGACTTTTTTCATGATTTTGGGACAACATACTATACTATGACATTTTTCATGATTTTGGGACGACATACTATACTATGACATTTTTCATGATTTTGGGACGACATACTATACTATGACATTTTTCATGATTTTGGACGACATACTATACTATGACATTTTTCATGATTTTGAGACGACATACTATACTATGACATTTTTCATGATTTTGGACGACATACTATACTATGACATTTTTCATGATTTTAGAACGACATACTATACTATGACATTTTTCATGATTTTGGGACGACATACTATACTATGACATTTTTCATGATTTTGGGACGACATACTATACTATGACTTTTTTCATGATTTTGAGACGACATACTATACTATGACTTTTTTCATGATTTTGAGATGACATACTATACTATGACATTTTTCATGATTTTGGAACGACATACTATACTATGACATTTTTCATGATTTTGGAACGACATACTATACTATGACTTTTTTCATGATTTTGAGACGACATACTATACTATGACATTTTCTGTGATTTTGAACGACATACTATACTATGACTTTTTTCATGATTTTGAGACGACATACTATACTATGACTTTTTTCATGATTTTGAGACGACATACTATACTATGACATTTTTCATGATTTTGGGACGACATACTATACTATGACTTTTTTCATGATTTTGAGACGACATACTATACTATGACATTTTTCATGATTTTGGAACGACATACTATACTATGACATTTTTCATGATTTTGGACGACATACTATACTATGACATTTTTCATGATTTTGGACGACATACTATACTATGACTTTTTTCATGATTTTGGAACGACATACTATACTATGACATTTTTCATGATTTTGAGACGACATACTATACTATGACATTTTTCATGATTTTGAGACGACATACTATACTATGACATTTTTAATGATTTTGGAACGACATACTATACTATGACTTTTTTCATGATTTTGAGACGACATACTATACTATGACTTTTTTCATGATTTTCGGACGACATACTATACTATGACATTTTTCATGATTTTGGGACGACATACTATACTATGACTTTTTTCATGATTTTGGGACG
This sequence comes from Cephalopholis sonnerati, assembly GCA_019142605.1. Classification (NCBI taxonomy): domain Eukaryota; kingdom Metazoa; phylum Chordata; class Actinopteri; order Perciformes; family Serranidae; genus Cephalopholis; species Cephalopholis sonnerati. The sequence goes on from JAGQAX010000006.1 coordinate 16,638,598, forward strand.
ACATACTATACTATGACATTTTTCATGATTTTGGGACGACATACTATACTATGACTTTTTTCATGATTTTGAGACGACATACTATACTATGACTTTTTTCATGATTTTGATACGACATACTATACTATGACTTTTTTCATGATTTTGGGACGACATACTATACTATGACATTTTTCATGATTTTAGAACGACATACTATACTATGACTTTTTTCATGATTTTGAGACGACATACTATACTATGACATTTTTCATGATTTTGGGACGACATACTATACTATGACATTTTTCATGATTTTAGAACGACATACTATACTATGACTTTTTTCATGATTTTGAGACGACATACTATACTATGACATTTTTCGTGATTTTGGGACGACATACTATACTATGACATTTTTCATGATTTTGGAACGACATACTATACTATGACTTTTTTCATGATTTTGAGACGACATACTATACTATGACATTTTTCATGATTTTGGGACGACATACTATACTATGACTTTTTTCATGATTTTGGACGACATACTATACTATGACTTTTTTCATGATTTTGAGACGACATACTATACTATGACTTTTTTCATGATTTTGGACGACATACTATACTATGACTTTTTTCATGATTTTGAGACGACATACTATACTATGACTTTTTTCATGATTTTGGGACGACATACTATACTATGACATTTTTCATGATTTTGGGACGACATACTATACTATGACATTTTTCATGATTTTGAGACGACATACTACATTATGACATTTTTTATGATTTTGAGACGACATACTATACTATGGCATTTTTCATGATTTTGGGACGGCACTCTATACCTTGACATTTTTCATGATTTTGGGACGACATACTATACTATGACTTTTTTCATGATTTTGGAACGACATACTATACTATGGCATTTTTCATGATTTTAGAACGACATACTATACTATGAAATTTGTCATGATTTTGGGACGACATACTATACTATGACATTTTTCATGATTTTAGAACGACATACTATACTATGAAATTTGTCATGATTTTGGGACGACATACTATACTATGACATTTTTCATGATTTTGGGACGACATACTATACTATGGCATTTTTCATGATTTTAGAACGACATACTATACTATGACATTTTTCATGATTTTGGGACAACATACTATACTATGACATTTTTCATGATTTTCGGACGACATACTATACTATGACTTTTTCATGATTTTCATACAACATACTATACTATGATATTTTTCATGATTTTGGAGACAGACTATACTATGACTTTTTTCATGATTTTGAGACGAAATACTATACTATGAATTTTTTCATGATTTTGGAACGACATACTATACTAT